>CABHPP010140375.1:24574-79056 GCA_902168425.1 Peromyscus attwateri
ACCTTTTAAAATTATGATTATTATGATTTGTGTGTGTGTGTGTGTGTGTGTGTGTGTGTGTGTGTGTGTGTGTGTGTGTAGTTGTTGTTATGCTTTGGAATTTTTTGTGTTTTGTGTTAGTTTTGTTTTTGGGGATAGGAAAACAACAAAGTTTGGTGGGTATGGAGGTGGGAAGGATATGGGAGAACTTGGGCAATAAGGAAAGAATATGGCCAAAACAACAAATAAATAAATAAATAAATAAATAAATAAATAAATAAATAAATCATAATAAAAATAAAAATATAGGTTGAAGTTTTTAATCCGTTTTGGGAAATTATTCTTCATTCCCTTTGTGTATATTGTTTCTTCTAAGATTCTCTTTTTCCATTCTTATAATGTGCATAGTGTACTTTTTGTCCCTTAGCTATTTGATGTCTGTGTGATTTTCTCTTTTTCTCTCATTTGGTTTAAATATTTTGTCTTTGTTTGTCATTGCTTTTACTGCTCTGTCTTTTTTCAAACCCATATATTGTTTTCACAATTCTTAATATTATATATTCAATCCAGCTCTTCCCATTTGATTACCTTCAACAGAATTCAACTTACCAATAAAATCACTCACCATTTTCTCTATTTTCATGAACATACTAACCAAAGTCATTCAAAATTGTTATCTGGCAATTCTAAAATGTCACTCATCTGTGAGACTCTTTACAGTGCCTGTGAATTTTTCTATTCTCTTTTAGTTGTAATTTTTGTTTATTCTTGCTTGATATAGTACTAGACATTAGAGCAGCTCTACTCCTCCATGTTCAGTGAGATATGTAGTTGTTATCTTCAACAATAGGACCCTACCATCAGAGTGTGGAGAGAAAACAACAGTACAGGCAATATTCAGAGTTGTTTGGAGATTTCTATGGAGCCACTTTGAAAAAAAAAATTGACAAGATGTAAACCATTCCTGGCACTGAAAATTTCACTTGGTGGTGAGAGATGTCTAGTTTAGGCTTTATCTCCCTTATTTTTTTGGTGATGCCATTTATATTTCTTTAATACACCTTTGTATTTTATGATGTTTCTTCTGTAGTAGGTTTCAGGATGACCCCTTAAACGACCCTTGTGTTAGCTGTCTCTCCCTGTATTTTCTCCATTACATCCCTCTCCCATTCCAGTGCCCCATAACTATATATTGTATTTACCCTTCCTTGTGACACCTCCCCAATTGCTTAGTCTGCATTCAACCTCAATAGTTATATGAATTGCAGTATGCCTATTGAAGGATTAAAATCTATCATACCATATTTGTATTGAGTCGAGGTTACCTCATCCAGGATGATTATTTTCTAACTTCATTAACTTACCTATATATTTCATGATTTTATTTGTTAAAAGCTGAGTAATATTTCATCATGCAAATGTACCACATTTTCATTATCCACTTATCTTCTGGCAATAGTTTATTCTTTAAAGGACTGTCGGTCAACAGAAGAATGCTTCCTCAGACCCAGTTGGATATTACAATGCATGGACCCTGAAACAACAGCATGACAATATTGTCAGCAAATGCTAAACATGTCAGAACATTAAAATACACAAAGTGTCATGATTCATGAAAGACAAAATATAACTCATTGCCAGCCATCTTATGTCTGAGTATTATATTAATTCTGGGCTTATGAAGTCTAATAAAAGATTTTAAATTCCAATCAGGTCTTTATTCTTGTCTGGAGGGAACTCACAACACTTCAAGGAGTTTAAAACAGCTCAAGGAAGTTGGAAGAGGAATCCCTGTTTACATAAAAAAAAAAATGGTGTTCTTTCTAATATGCAGTGCTCATACAGTATTTCAATTACCAATTTCTAAATTCCCATTTTAAATACATACATGAATCTATGCTTATTACATGGGTAATTATTTTCTAAAAATTAATTTATGCAAGATGATATTTTCTAAATATACTTCATTGTGCACAATATCTCTGTTGTTTCCACTGAACTATCTACTCTGGTTGTAACATTTTGAGGTCAAGATAGTCTACAGTTTCTTTCTCAGACACAAACCCTGACCAAGATGTAGCCACTTAATTGTAGAAAATGCAGGTACAAGGCAATATTTTCCCTTACTTTGGAGATCCTTCCTTCCCTCTTAGTTGTTTACTCTATACCTAACACCTGTGGTTATTCAGTTAGTAGTGTGTCTATCATATGCTAAAAACTAGCATTAATAATGTAAGAGAATATATTAGTCTGTCAGGGTCTGGGTTACATCACTCAAGATGACTTTTTTTTCTAGTCCCATCCATTTACCTGTGAATATCATGATTTTTTTTAAATAGTTGAGTAAATACACTGCAGAAATATACTCATTTTCATTATCTATTCTTCTGTTGATGAATATCCAGACTTTATCCAATTTATGGCTCTTTTGAATAGAGCAGGATTGGACATAATTGAGCAAGTATCTTTGTAATAGAATGTAGAATCCTTTGAGTATATGCCTAAGTGTGCTATAAACTGGTTCTTGAAGTATATCTATTCCCAGTAGAAGTGAATTTGTCAGCGATAGCAAGGACAAGTGGACAAATAGCCTGGGCTTTTTTCTTCCATGTCCCTTATATAGGCTTAAATTCAAAGGTATGTTCTTTATTTCAGGTTTATCTTCCCACGTCAAAAGATTTGGATTTAGGGTCCATCTTACCTTGTCAAATTATTTAATTTAGAAAATTCTCTCATAGGTGTACCCAGACATATGGTTTACATAATTTTTGATGTAGTCAAATTGACCACAAAGATATCCATCACACAGCCACCCACTAGCAGAATCACAATCATATCTCCTTATGCAATGCTTAATTTCCAAATGAAAAAATAACCAGGTAACGATTATATCCAACATGATATAACTATCCTAAACACAACCTCAAATAATTTTTAGAATTCTCAAATAAATTTTAGAAAAGGTAAAACTGTCACTTGAGGGACATCCTTTTAGTATCTCAAAACTTAAAGATGATAATCACTGATAATTTCTCAATTAATGTTACATTACACAATAGAGAAATCAAGGTAATAGAATGCACATATCTAAACAAATACATCTTAAAATAATGACAGAAATATTTAAGTCAATTATAACCTTTATTTTTCAACTAGTCACATGGCCTTAGCTGGTACCCTCCTCTACTGATCATTATATACTTCCTCTACCCTCAGCAAGTACCTCAGCAGATCTTGGTTCTTTACCTGGAGGAGTGACCCATACCTTCATTCCTGAAGGGCCTGTGCCTTTGTCATCCTGCCTGGATTAAGTTGTTCTAGTTTCCCATTGACTTTAATCACAGGACACTGGAGCACCAAGAGATTGCCTAAAAGGATCTCCCATACTCCTGACACAATCTTTTTACCTTCTTTGTATAGCAGCAATTCAGTCTCCTCTTGGTATTTGAGATCAGTCAACCCTCTTGATACTGTTATATCTTTCTTAGCCTGGTGGCTTAAAGTTACCTGAAACCCAAAGTGGCCAGAGGGAAATATGTGCTTCCAGGTCAATGGAATGACTGTGTCTTCTGGCAGCAGTACTCACCCCTCTGGAACCAAAACTTACAAGCCAATGGGTCTTAAGATCATGGGAACAAAAAGCAAAAAATGTTCCTCATGGTTTGCTGAGCATAATAGTGAGTGGAATCATTCCCTTTTCTAGCCCTTGATTCCTGGTGCCATGGAGTCTGGCTATGAGAGAAACCAAACCATACACTGGATGTTGATTCAAAGCATATACCACCATCTAGAGAAACCTGTCCCAGGATGCTAGACTGGTTCCATATACTTAGTGCTGTAACTGTTTCTGCAAAAGGTGGTTTCATGATTCCTTTAGATGAGCTGCTTCTGGAACGTGGGGAACTTAGTAAAACCAGTAGATTCCATGATCAGAGTCCCAGTGTCATACTTCTATGGCTGTTAAGTCAGTTTCTTGGTCAGAAGCAATACCATGATGATGTTTTTACACAAATATCCTTTATTAAGCATGGGGGAAGAGTTAAAGTGACTGCCTTCTTATTGAGGCAGAAAACAGCAGCAAATGGGGAGTTATAAATTTTAAGAGGATGGAAAGGGGAAGTCTGTGTTAGAATGGCTAGGATGCAGTAGTAAAGGAGATAGGGGATGAGGTAGAAGGGGAAGGGGACAAAAGAAAGGAGGAACGGGTATTTGTCCCAGAGAGACAAAGGACTGCCTCTGGATAGAAGGGAGATAGACATGACACATAGGCAAATGGCAATTTATAAAGGTAAAAGGGGAAACCCAGTGTTAGGATGAGGTGTTTAATTTTAATTGAGAATGTTAATTAGGTCAACCAAAAGGGGATTTTGATTTCTGGACTTTGGTAGTAAGCCTCAGGAGGAGGAAGTGACCAAATAAGGAAACAGACTTTTAGGCTAGCTTTAGGAATGTAATCTTGTGGGTTTTAGCAAGGCAGGGGAAATGGGACAGGGCGACAAGATCTTCTAGATCCGTGCTCACCATGCTCAAGCAAGCCAGAGTCCCTATTCAGATGAGGCATTCCATTAGTTTGTGGATAGTACTTTGGGCAGAAGCGTCATATGCAGGAAAGGCAAATCCATAACCAGAATAATTATCTACTCCAGTATAGACAAAGCTTGCCTTTCCAAGGGGGAAGGAATCTACTGTAGTCAACCTGCCACCAGGTTGCTGGTTGGTCACACCAGTGAATGGTGTGATAGCTGAGGTTCAGTGTTTGTCTCTGACAATCAGCTGCTACTGTAGCCAGGTCAGCTTTGGTGAGTGGAATTCCATATTTTTGAGACCATGCATAACCTCCATCTCTGCTATTGTGGCCACTTTGTTCAAAGGCCTAGTGGAAAATGAGATGGGTGGCTGGGGAATGAGGCTGACTGTCTACAGAACTGCTCATCCTATCTACTTGATTTTTGAACTCTTCCTCTGCTAAAGTCACTTTTTGATGATTATTTACATGAAACACAGATATCTTCACATCCTTCACCCATCTAGAGAGATCTATCCATATATTTTCCCCAGATGTCTTTCTTACCAGTTTTCCAATCATGTTCTTTCCAAATATCTAACCATCTAGCCAATCAATCAGATATAGCCCACAAGTCAGAGAGTAATCACATCTGACAATTTCTCCTTCCAAACAAAGTGTATGACAATGTATACTGCCAAAAAGTCTCCATACTCTGAAGATTTTCCTTTGTTGGTATCTTTCAGGATTATGCCAGCAAAGGGTTGTAACACTGCAGGTGTCCACTTCTGGGTGGACTATATAATGTAAAGAATCATGAATATACCATACCCTAGTCTTCTCTTCCTCAGTTTGCAAATCATAGGGCACACCCCATGAAGCCATGGGTGCATACTTAGGAACAGACAGGATTATAACAGGAATACAAGCCATGAACATTTGAGTAGCTTCTTCATGTAACTTGTTTGTACCTTCAGGACCCACTAAAGCCTGGTTGCATAAATACCACTTGCATTTGTGAAAATAAATCGCTGTTTTGTATGTCTTACTATATAGCTTGGTGGGTGAGATGATACTCAGCTCATGATTGGCAGCTTAGGTCACATGATAAATTGGTGGCCTTTTGTCAAATGTTCTGTTTTCACTGAGGTCCAATAGCAGATCAAGAGCTGTCTCTGAAAGGGAGAAGAGTTGTCTACAGATGATGATAGTGTCTTCATCCAAAACTCATGCCAAAAACTTCAAGCAGTATCTCTATCTGCAACTAACGACTCAAGTATCATCAGATATGTTGGTTCATATGGCCCACATGACAGAGCAGCGAGCACAATAGCCTAGACCTATTGAAGAGCCTTCTCCTGTATGAGTCCTCACTTAAAACAGTTTTCCAAGTTCACTTGATATATGGGCTGGTGTAACACATCCAAACAAAGAATGTGCTGTCCCCAGATTCTCCACAATACAAGAAGACCCACTAACCACTGTGCTTATTTCTTGGTTGTGGTAATAACTTATTCCTCAACTTAGAAGTAATATCACTTCATTGCCTACACCACTACACTAGAAATTTCACTGAAGTAGAAGGCCCTTGAATTTCCAAAGTGTTTTCTACCCCCTGCTCACTTTGTCCAATCACCATAATGTCATCAATGTTGTAAACCAATGTGAAATTTTGTGGAAGAGACAGATGATCAAGATACCTTCAAATTAAATTATGCCATAGGGCTAGAGAGTAAATATATTTTTTGAAGTAAAACTGTAAAGGTATACTGCTGGCCTTCCCAACTCAAAGCAACTTGTTTCTGGTGGACCTTATGGACAGGTACTAAATAAAAATGAATTTAGTATTTAAATATCAGTATATCATGTACCAGGAGATTTGTTAATCTGCTCAAGTGAGGACACCATATTTGGCATAGTAGCTGCAACTGGAGTCACTACTTAAGTTTCCCATGATCAATGTCATTCTCCATGATCCATCTATCTGTGTTCTCTACTTTCCAGATAGAAGATTTAAAGGGAGATGTGATGAGACCACCACCCCAACATCTTTCAAGCCCTTGATTGTGGCAGTAATTTCTGCAATTCCTCCTGGCATGTGATATAGTCTTTTATTCACAATTTTCCCTATAGAGGCAACTCAATCAGCTTCCATTTGGCCTTTCCAATCATAATTACCCTCACTCTACAGGTCAGGGAATCAATGTAGGAATTCAGCCAACTTTTAAAGATATCTATACAATTAAACATCTTGAAATGTGAAAATAACTACAAGATGAGTTCAGGGACCCACTGAACCTAATGTGGATTAGACTTCTTCCAAAATTCCATTAATCACCTGACTTTAATTTGGCTAAGAGTTTATAAATAGCATTGATGTTCTTTAAGAGCCAACTATTCATTTTATTAAATTTTGGGGTTATTGTTGCTGTTATGCTCTATATTTTATTGATTTCATCCCTGAGTTTCACTATATCTTGTCTGCTTTTGGGGAGTGTCATTCTTTCTTTTTATTCTAGATATTTCAGGTGTGCTGTTAAGTTGCTAATATGAGATCTCTCCAATTTTTATGAAGATACTTGGTGCTATGAACTTTCCACTTAGAATGGCCTTCATTGTATTCCATAAGTTTGGGTATGATATATTTTAATTTTCATTAAATTCTAAAAACTCTTTAATTTCCATCTTAATTGCTGTCTTGGCTCATTCAGTTCTTGAGTATTTTCATTTCCATTATTGCATCTATTTTCTGTTGTTGATATTCAGTTTAAGTCTGTGGTGTAGCATATAGGCTGTTATTTAAATTTTCTCATATCTGTAAAGATTTACTTTGTGTTTGAGTATGTGGTCATTTTTTGAGAGAGTTCCATTAGGCTCTAAGAAGGTATATACTTCTGTGATTGGGTGACGTGTTCTGTAAATATGTTTGGTACATTTTGTTTATTACATTATTTAATGCAAGAATTTCATTTTTTAGTTTTTGTCTGAATGACATGCCTATTAGTGAGAGTAGGGTGTTGAAGTTGTTCACTATAAGCATATTAGGGTCAATATGTGAGTTTAGCTGTAGTAGTGTTTCATTTATGAACTTGTGTTTGATTAATAAATGTTTAGGATTACAATATTATTTTGACATAATTTTATTTTGATGAATATATTGTCCTCTATCTCTTATGAATAGTTTTGGTTTGAAGTCTGTTTTGGCAGAAGTTGAAATGTCTATACTGGCTTGCTTTTTGAGCCTATTTGCTTAGAATATCTTTTTCAATCCTTTTAACCTAAGGTGATGTCTATCTTTGATGGTAAGGTGTGTTTTTCAGGTATAGTAGAAAGTTGCATCCTACTTTCTAATCTGATCTGTTAGTCTGTGCCTTTTTATTGAGGGAATTGAGAGCATTAATGTTGAGAGTTATCAGTGGGCGGTATTTATAGGTTCATGCAATTGTGTTGTCATGATGTGGGTTTTTCCCTCCTCTTTTTTCTGGTTTGGATTATTTATTCCTTGTTTTATTCAGTGTGATTAATTCTTCAGATTGAAGTTTTTTTCTAGCACCTTCTGTGTATCTGTATTTGTGGATGTATACTCCTTAAATTTAGTTTTGTCATTAAATGTTTTTCTCTCTCTCTACCTACTATAATTGAAAGTTTTGCTGGGTATAGTAGTCTGGGCTGGCATCTGTGGCCTTTATCATTGAAGAACATCTGTCCAGACCCTTCTGGCACTCAGAGTCTCCATTGAGAAGTCAGGCAGTATTGTAATGGTTTCACTTTTATGTGTTTCATGGCCCTTTTCCATTATCATTTTTAATATTCTTTCTTTGTGATATACATTTAGTGTTTTGATTATTATGTGTCTTGGCGAATTTCTTTTCTGGTCCAGTCTATTCGGTGTTCTGCATGTTTCTTGTACATTAATAGGCATATCTTTATTTGTGTTAGGGAGGTTTTCTTCTACTATTATTGTTGAAAATATTTTCTGTGTCTTTGACCTTGGTTTTTTCTCTTCCCTAAATTCCTATTACTTATAGATTTTTGTCTTTTTATGGTATCCTAGATTTCTTAAATATTTTGTGCCTGAATATTTTTTAGATTTTATAATTTATTTGATTGAGGTATCCACTTATTCTACCTTGTCATATGTGCCTGAGATTCTCTCTTCTACTCTGTTGGTAGAAGCTTAACTCTCAGGTTGTTTGACTTACTATATTTTTCATTTCTAATTTTATCTCAGTTTAGGTTTTCTTTAATGATTCTATTTCTACTTTCATTTATTGAACTGTTTTCATTATTGCATCCCATTGCTGTTTCTGTTTTCACAGTCTTCATTTCAGAATTTATTCATGCCCTCTTTAAGGTCTTTGAACATATTCATGATTGCCATTTTGAAGTTCTTGTGATATTTTTTTGTTCTACATATATTGCATTCCTTTGGTCTTACTGTAATAGGTTACCAGGTTCCAGTAGAGACATATCATCTTGGTTGTTGTTTTTTTCCCTGGTACATAGGCACAGTAGGTTAAGATGGTTTTAATTCTAAGTATTGACACTTTTTCTTTGTTGGGTGGATGTTCCATTCTTTTATCTCTATCTTAGAAAAGTGTGGTTCCATTCTTTTATCTCTATCTTAGAAAAGTGTGGTTGCTGTGGGTTGCCTGGTAGAAAGTGTTATACACATTGACTGGGGGTAGAGAGAGATACAGGTAGGTTGGGATTAAAGGTTAATAGGTGATTCAGGAAAGAGCTAAGAGGACACTGTGTACACCTAGAAGTGTGTTCCAAGGGGGAAATGGAGGGTAGTAAGAAAAGGTGATCTTGCAGGTAGATTACAGCAAGGCAAAGAATAATCTGGAGAGACAGGGATAAAAGGGCTAACCAGACTCTGGATCTGAACAAAGACTTGGAGTCTCCCATGAATGAAGTTGAAGTTGGGGATGGCACCTGTAACCAAGTTGTAACTGAGCTAAGCCTGGGAATGGAAAATAGTAATGAAAGACAAGAAGGGTAGAGTGATTCACCTACTTGAGTCCCTGTAAGGTGTGACCACTGGGAGTTCAAGGTAGAAAGTGCTTCTAAGGACTGGTGGCTGATGTGAAAGTATGAGTAGGAGCTAAAGCAGAGAGCTAAGAGGATCCACAGAAGGAGAAACGTTGAGTCAACTCCGTGATTTGGCAGATTCCCCTTAACATGGAGGTAGGATGGAAGGACAGACCTGGTAAGCAAGCTACTAAGGGGCTAAAGATGAGACTGGAGCAGTTGTAATGGGGGACAGGAATGAGAAGGAAAATCCACTACCTGAGTTCCAGCCTGATGTGAACACTGGTGTGTTGGGTTCTCAGATGGAGAGTGTTTCTAGGTATCTGTAGCTGACACAAAGGTATGAGATGGCTGGCTCCTTCATGAGTTTTGGTGGATTCCACAGGCATTGGAGGTAGGAGGGAGGATAAGCCTCTGTGAGCAATCTGCTACAGGGCTTGGGGTGATATTGAAGAGACTGTATTTAAGGACATGAAAAGAAGTATAAATCACCTACCTGAGTACAGATGAACTATAGCTACTTCGGATCCCACATAGAAAATGTTCCTAGGTAGTGGCCACTGACACAAAGGAATGAGCTAGAAGGGGAGTTGTTAGAGTGTCCACTGGAAGGAGGAAAGCTAGGACCATGGCAAGGTTTGGCAGTCACCAGGAATGAGGGGAGTCAATGTGGAAGGGCAACTGTACTTGCAAGTAGTCTGCTACAGGGCTGGAGACAAATTATTTTCTATATGACACTAAGCTGTTTATTCAGTAGATTTTCTCTCTCTGCCTTAGGCAATCCCACACATTTTCTGAGAAGCAAAATAAAGTTTATGAAAAGTCTAGTTTGTGACTAGACTTGGGAAACTTAAAGTTCTCACTCACTTTAGATATTCTGAAATTCTTTTTAGTTCCTTTATCTTTGTCTTACTTTAGAGTTAGTAAAGTCTACTCATGGGAAAGCATGAGGGTCAGCCTCATTTCTTGGAGTTTTAGTACACAAAGAATTTATTTTCTTAATTTTTGTTACATTCAATAGTAGCTAAATAATTTACACTAAATAGCAATGCCTTTTCTGATGAATAGCAAACATTTATGTGGCCTGAAACTTGTCAGAAGTTTTCTTCATTAGGTCCAGAATCTACCCTTCACGGTTTATATGCTAGTTAAAAGCTGTAGCATGTATTTGTAAGATCTTGTTGATCAGGCGTTACTCTTCAGCTCTATTCTCCTTACCCACTCTGGCAAATAAACACATTAGTAATTTTTTTTTATCTAAAGCCAAAACTATAATGTCTGGAAGTTTACTACATTGTAAAACTAATTATTATAAATTTCTAAACATGTGAAAGAATAAAGTTCCTGGCCTGTCCCCTCTAAGAAGACAGCTACCAGAAATGTCAAGAATTCAGTCTGACCTGCCAACAACAACAAAAATTAGCCAACTACAGCTAATACTAGATAAATACTAGCTAGTGAACGTTTCACCTTCTTATATTCCACTCAGATAACACAAAACTAATTCCTAAAAATTGTGGAGATTTTTGTTTTAAAAATTTATTAGGAATATTACTCAATAAAAATGACCTCCATTCCAAACAAGCTCTGAAATTACCAACATACTGAAAACTCAAGATGAAAACAAAGAGTCTATAAATGAGCATGGGGGGGGGGGGGACATTGATTCTAAAATTGTCTGAGACTTTCCTCCAGGAAGCAGCATTTATTAGACTGCTATGGGCTTAGCAAATTCATATCCAAAGGCTGAGCCCTGAGCTTAGTGTAGAACTGCTTTATATATCTTTCAATAGTTTCCCTTTATATTTTAGTTCCCTTTCTCTCTCACACAACAGAACACATTCTGGTTGGGTAGACCATGCTATGACAGAGTCAAGCATTTACCCACAGATCCAACAAGGGAGAGTGGGACCTCATTCACCATTAGCTCTGAGGGGTGCTGAGTAGCATGAGACTGCCCAGGAAATTTAACAAGAGTGGTAAAATGCAAGGAGATTCCATGGAAGAGCTCCAGCATTTGGAAGTGAATGACAGAGAGAGAATGACTGAGTACTCCAAAGAGCTAAATTAGTGGTCTTAGCTATAATAGCATAGCTAATATGGATCTATAGATGAAGAAATTGATACTAAACGGATAAAACCTTTTCATACTGTGTTAGACCTTGATTGTGTTTGACTTCAGTATGTCCCTAGTTGTGGTATTCTGTCACCATCTGACATTTACTTGCAACAAACAACTTGCTTTGCCAAGCTTTTCTTCACAGTCTCACTATGCAATAAATTAAAAAAAAAGTGGCTCAGGCTTTGCAACACTGTTCTGCCCCTCCTCTGTATAAATGGTTTGTCACATATGGACAGGATAACACTGTAGATGGAAATTTCTCTGTTACTGCCAGTCCCGAAGTCCAGAAATTTCTCCATTCCTCCTGGGCCCCAAGGTCCAGACAAATCTCTTCCATTCATGGTCCCACAGAGGCTTATAAAATAATCACTCAGAGGCTTATATTAATTACAAACTGTATGGCCTGTGGATGCAGAATCTTGCTAGCTAGCTCTTTCATCTTATATCAACCCATTCCTATTAATCTATATGTTGCCATATAGCTGTGGCATTATGGGTCTGCTGGCATCTTGTTGCTCCTTTGGCAGTGGCTGGCATCACTCCTCTCTCCAACTCTGGCCTTCTTTCTGAATCTCTGCTTAGTTTTCCCACCTGGCTATAAGCTTTCTTGCCATAGGCCAAAATAGCTTTATTTATTATCCAATGGGAGCCACACAAATTCACAGCAAACAGAAGGACATCCCACAGCATTTCCTCTTTTCTATCTAATCAAAAAGGTGGGTTTTAATTTTAACATAGTAAAATTATATATAACAAAACAGTTATCAAGCAAGAATTACAGTTACAATGTCTAGTCTATTTGTATTTGGTAAAATTAAAGAAAATATTCTATCATCTATCCTATTTTGTGAGTCTAAAGTTTTATATCTAATTTATCTTTTATCATGACTAAGGAAAATTATAATTATAACTATCTAGTCTTCAACTCCATCAAAGACCCCAGAAGGAAATAATATTACCTGAGCAAACAGGAAGAGCATCGCAAGCAACTTTCATAATTCTAGAAATGACAGAAACATCTGGATGCCTGTATAGTCATCCAGAGTTCCTCTGTAACATTGGGTCATCTATCTTCAGTCTACAGGACTAGAGTCTCTGGCATAGCTTTCAGTGAAGCAGGAAATTTTAAGGACTGTTCTTTTCATTCTGACAAAGATTGTCAGTTGCTTCTCCCTGTGTCCTGTAGAATGTCTGTCAATTTCTTCTGAGAAGCAGGAACCTGAAGGACTATCTCACCTTGCATAGTTCAGTGGTCACCTTCCTATGGGTTCTGCATCTCCAGTTTATACAGCATCCTGTCAAGCAGTTGAGGCAAGGGCACTTTTTTCCCCCAGTGGCTAACTTTTGCCACAAAGAAAGCAAACTCCATAATGAGTTTCTTCAATGCCTATCATCCTCTTTGAAGTAATTGGTGCTGGCAGGAGCAGATGTGTCTCATTGTCCAGAAAAGTCTAAGTTCTTAAAGTATAAATGCCATATTCTGTAGGTCTTTGAAGTGTTTGAAGGTTACCTACCTAATTGAAGTATATCTATGTATACCTAAAAACTTAACTAATATGATTATAAGTTTGATTATCATAGATGACTAATTTTTAATCTGTATTTCTTAATTATACATTACAATTTTAAATTTGTTGCATAAACATAATACCTTAAACAAGAGTATAAATATATATAAAATATAACAAAATTAATTTTAAATTTGTATCAATAAACTAAAATCCATAGCAAAGTAAAACATTTCAAACAAGTTGTTGCTTTTTAAAAGTAGATTCAACAATCTACCCTTTCATCCTATCATATCTATATCCCCTTTTCTTCTTTAGAAAGAAATTACATTTAAAATCAACCCCATATAAATAAAAATAAACATTTATAAATAATATTTTGAGAATTGGGGCATAGCTTTTCACACTACTTCCTGCTGATTGAGGGTGCTGGTAATCTTATGGGGATCCTGAGAAAATTAAGAATTATAGTTACAATTTGGCTGTAGTAGTCTGTTAGGCTGGATCATCTCGGTCAGTTGCATTGAAGCTGTTTTAGATGTTGGATCATCTAGGCCATGGCTGTCATCAGAGACTTTTCGGGGGTCTTGGATGATCAAACCATATTGGCCTAGAAGCAATTCACGGGTTCTAATCTTCTGTGGAAACAAAAGCAGAACCTCTTTTCCAAAGCAACATACCCTTAGGCACTAATTTTGAAGTCAAGACACCTTTAAAATAAACATACTGGTTTAACTTAATACTCCTTAATCAAATGTCTTTCTGCAGTTAAAAATCCCAAAGACAACATAATCCAGACTCTCTGTGTAATTTCCATCTTTACATGGTTTATTATATTTTTTATATATTATTTTATTTTCTAAGACTTTATTTTATTTTTATGACCATTTATATACTTTTTATTCTCTCTCACACAAGCCTATGTATCTTTTGCATACACTGTAGACAGTTTAGAGGTGTATTCCATCTGAATCTGTCTTATTGTGTACCTATAATTTTTTTTAACCAGAAGAGATTTTGAACTGTTAAGCTAGATGGCTAGGACCAAATCTGCAGCTTTGGCTGATCCCACCTCATTCGTCTTCCCAACATGACAGAGGTAGTTTACTGCCATCTCTGGGAGCCATGCTCACCACCAACTCTGGGAAGCAGTGGGTCTATGTCTCCATCAAGCAGCATGTAGCCCAGAAACTTTTTTTTTTTGGTCTGTACTTGCAAAAGCTAAATCCACCACGCAGTGTGCTGTGCAGCTTGGAGACACCTCTATGTACTGTGGTGGGATCTGCCATGCTGTAGGTCAAGCCCACATGCCTGGAACCCACCATGCTGCAGCTCAAGCTTGCATGCCAAGGCAACTCTGTATCACTACTTGCATGAAAGACACAACTAGGAAGCTGTTCTTGGCTCTGTTTTAGAACTCTTTTTAAAAGCTTTCTCAGGTTTTAGGTGGAAATTCTTACCCCACATTGGAATGGCAGATGTAGCCAGAAGTATCTCCAGTCCCACCTGGCCTCACAGTCCTACAGCTACTTATAAAATAATAACTCAAGAGGCTTAATATTAATTACAAACTGTATAGCCTATGGCAGGCTTCTTGCTAGCTAGCTCTTATAACTTAACTCAACCCATTTCTATTAATCTATGTATCACCACATGTTCTGTGGCTTTACCTGTGTCCATTACATGGTGCTCCTTAGATGGTAGGCTGGCATATTCCCATTCTGCCTTTCTTCTCTCACTGTCTCTTTTGGATTTTCCAACCTGGCTTGATCCTGCCCTGCCATAGGCCAATGCAACTTTATTTATTATGCAATGGGAGACACACATATTCATAGTATACAGAAAAATATCCCATAGCATAACACTAACCTTTAACCTTTAAGAGGTTTTTTTTTTCAGATTTAGAAATTTGTTTAAGCAGCATTCTAGTGTACCTGAAGAAGCAAGCATGGGAAAATAGTTTATAAATTGTACAAAGGTCATGTGTTGTTAAGGAATTCTTGGGATATTTGGGGTGGGGTAAGACACAAATGATATGCACAGAAGTGACTGGAAAAAGTTTGTGACATATTGTGCCTGTAAATGTCAAAGAGTACACAAATGTAAAAATAGGTACTCTCAGGAGGTGGTTAATGAGGAGTCCCAGTGCTTGAAGAGATTGCTTTCTTTGACTGCCAGACTAGGAGAAATAAGGTAGGCCTGGGGACAAAATGTCCCCTCCCTGAAAGCTACTTTCTGTAGTTCCAGAAGTTGCTACTAGAGATACTGGGGAGAACTGAACCCAAGAGTCCTACTCAGCTGTGTATCCTGCATTTTGATAGACATGCCAGGTACAATCTGGCAGCTAGTAAAATAGTACTTTGGGTAGTTATAGAAAGAGCCAGCTTATAATTGGACTTAAGGACTACTTCACATGGTGAAATTCACACCTAGTACTATGAATTGAATTCAGGCAAAAAAAAAAATGACCAGGGAAGTCACGGGCTCCAGTTGAAAAGGAACTGCTATTGGTCACCTAAATTATGTGCCAGCTAAAGTGCTAAATACCCATATTTGTGTATCCAGTCACAGGTTATTACTGAAATCTGTTGTCCATTTGGGTATTTATGTTTCTTGGGTATTGTCCATGTTCTCACTTAGATTTTGTAGGAAGAGAAATGCCCACAGTACCCACTAACTACCATATTTGAAGATGAAGGAATAAATAGAAAGGCATAAGAATATGGCTTTTTAACCAATCAGGAGAAATACAGTCATGTATCTAGATCACTCCCTCAGCTCAGGGATCACTGTGGAAGAAGAGGTGTGAGAAAATTTGTAAAAGCCAAAGGAAAGGGTGAAAAAGGTTGTGAGTGACTGTCATCCAAACTAAGGAACTGCCACCTTGGAGAGTTCAGCCATGCCACTTGCAAAATGATTGTATTGGCTGGGCTCATTGGCTATATCTCCACATGGAGAGGTGAAGGATGTCACAAGACCCTCATCTGAGTATCCAGAAGCTTCCTCCCACCTGTTTAATACAACTGTATTCTCATTGCATATGACCTCAATGAGTGGTTAGAGTATACAGGCTTGTTTGTGAAGTCTCAATCCCTGTGTCTTTGGAATCTCCATTTCTGTTGGGTAAAGGCTTTCTAGGTGCAGGCTGTTGGAGAGAGGAAAACCCACACCCTTAAAAGTAACCCTTCACCTATCCTCTGTGTGAAACCCAAGTAAACTCTTTGACCTCATAAAATAAACTTTGAAGTATTGTGCCTTGTTTTGTCAATAGGATATTATAGTAGGGCTAGACTTTGCTTATGTCTTTCTCTGGGAAAGAATTTTAGCACCAGCTTTCTTCAGGTATCTCTGAAGTTTTGCTCATATTCATGGTTTTCCCCCTCCTTCCTTCATGCTGCTTAAGAGGTTCCTGGTAAAGCTCAAAATTTGAAATTACCAGTTATCATTAGGGTTCCTGCAAGGATCTTCATTGGGGAACTGGTTTGGAACATATGCTTGGGTATTTAATTTCCCTGGCAAGATATTTTTCTAATCATTTAAGTGCAGCCTGAGGAGTTTGATGGTGCTCTTCAGTATTAAACAGAGCCAGAGGAACCTGGCAGCCATCAGTCCAAGTGTGCTTGTGCATGTGAAGATGATTTATTTCATTAGATAAATCATACCATGAGAGAATATGGTTTTTTCCAGTTCATGAGGCAAACAAAGGGTTGACATATAAGTGTGGGTTGCCCACCCCTGCACCTGGACATCCTGATCATATTAGAAGGGGCTCTGGGCTTCCATCAGTGGCAGCATTTGTAAAGCATATTGATATCTATGGGGAGAATAGTTACCCCCAGAGTCTGCCTGGCCAGAATATGTGGGATTTTAATTGGCAACTCCAGACTGCCTTTGTTGGATATTTTGCATGACTTCATGGTAAGGGTGGCTTTAGGGATGTGCTTGTCTTCTGATAGAACTCTAACTGTGTTAGGTGCAAAGAGCACACCACAGAAAAGGATACAGTGGATGCAGAGTGAGTTTCCTCTGGCTCTTCAGAAAGGATGAATTGCTGTAGGATGGTCTGTATGTCAAATTACTCTGATTGGTCAATAAATAAAACACTGATTGGACAGTGGCTAGGCAGGAAGTATAGGTGGGACTAACAGAGAGGAGAAAAGAACAGGAAGGTAGAAGGAGCCACAGCCAGCCACCACCAGGACAAGCAGCATGTAAGGATGCCAGTAAGCCACGAGCCACATGGCAAGGTATAGATTTATAGAAATGGATTAATTTAAGATATAAGGACAGTTAGCAAGAAGCCTGCCATGGCCATACAGTTTGTAAGCAATATAAGTCTCTGTGTTTACTTGGTTGGGTCTTAGCAGCTGTGGGACTGGCAGGTGAGAGAGATTTATCCTGACTGTGGGCCAGGCAGGAAAACTCTAGCTACAATGAATTTCCCTGGTTCCAGGAAGCATCTTGCAGGAGACATCATCTGGGACAGCATGATGTTACAGTTGAGTTACACAGTTCTATTCTAAGCAGGCTTTAAGGTAAGGTGGCTGAAAGAGGATTATGTCTTCTCAGCCATTTATGTTGGGGAATTTATTAGGAGAGTCTGGGTCACCTATGGTGAATCTAAAGACTATGCTAACTGGCTACTTCTCTATTGACCCTTTAGAGTAGCACTCTGTCTGTAGAAGCCTGCTCTATTTCACATAATGTCTGGAAAATCCATTTTTAATTTTTTTAATTATACACTCTATTGTAGTAACATTTCTCTGCTTACCAATCCATTCCCTCCCTCTAAAAGTTGACAGTCATACAGAAGAATGGGGGTGGGGAAAGAGCAAATACTAATTTGTTTCGCTCCAGGTGCTCTTCACATTACAGTATGTTAGTCATCTCTCAGTATTTGAGGAACTATATGAACTCCAATGTCATGATCCCTCCAAAGAGGGCCACAATAAGCTATGTGATGATCAGCACTCACCTGTGGAAGAGGACACCACAATCATGTTGGACCCTGGTATCAACTTATCCAATTGTCTGTCTCATTCACTGCCATTCAAACAGTAACCAACACATCATTCAATACCAAAGAAAATGGTCTCATCTCCTGTAAGACTCCTCCGGCAACTCTAAGAAATGATCAGGCTCTGCTTCTAACTCTAGGGGCAGGCTTACTAAAATGAACCTGTGTTTTTACCCATCTAACAAGCAGTACACACTTGGCTGGTTCCTGGGTCTCATCAGGTGTTTTGTGCTCCCAAAGTTGTTGCCCCTGAACTCTAGGAGGGCTAGTCTCTTAAAATAGGTGCAAGGTAAGTTCACCTCTCTCAGTATCCTACAGTTCACACCCCAGTGACAAAGAAAGTGAAATCACCATCTGCAAATTCTGTTACAAGACCTTAAGAAATATCATTGGAATATTGGACAGAGAAATAGAACACCAAGGTTTTTCTGTGGCTAAGTAAATTCACACCTGAAATCTGAGACTGGGCACAAAAAGATATTGTCTGATATACCTTCATTAACTCCACCACTTGTCTCTCTTCCATGGTAACATACATTCTGATTGTGTGATCTATATTACAGAGTTGTAGCAGAGTCATATATGTGCACATTATGTCATATTGCTTTCCATCTGTTCTTGGAGAGTTCTTACCACAAGTTAACCTTGGAATAAGTCCTTTTAAGGGCAACATCCAGAGTGACTTCAGGTTTCCTGCTCTAAAGGTAGACCTACAGTCTTTCACTTTCATGGGGAAAATTTCAGACATCACTTACTATCCACAGTGAAATGTTTTCCTTCTGTAATTCACTTTGGTTTATTCCTGAATCAAAAATGGCAGAGTTTTCCCTACCTCATTGCATTAATTTGGTATTTCAGATCTTTATCACAGCCACTTCCAAATCAGACATTGAACACTTCATTTATTCAAAATTATCAGTTAACACATATGTATTGTGTGATGGGGGATTATTCCATCCAGGTAAGAAGAACTTACTCAGAATCTCTTTTCAGTCCTGCTCCCAAGGACAGCAGATCCAGCCCAAAGAAATGCTTTCTTCTTGTGGGATGCATTGGTTAATGTTGTGTAACTATTTCCTCTTATTGAAACATTTCCTCCTGAAGGAGAAGTGAGGTTTCCAAAACTCAGAAAGAACAGATGTAAGTCCAGAAGCTCCTGAAATTTAAAAAACTCACAAGCACCCTCCTCAAAGTTATATAGGCAATAACAATTGTTTGAAATAAAGAGTCCCTCCAAACCCAAAAATCTCAGCATCCCAGGGAGCCCTAAGGATCAGCTTTGTTGAATCAACACTTAGATTCTGATGGAGTTTTCTTAGATGAAGTTGCCTTTGAGTCACTCATGCTCATGACAGTAACCTCAGAAAACACTCTGGTTCACTAAGGCAGACATGTGCAGAATCACTATTTGGTTTGTTAGTGGTGCCTAATCTGTAAGAAAAAGATGTTTACAGTATAGCAGAAAATGTCATACAACAGTGGGTTTGCTGATACAAACTAAGGGCAAAGCATGTGATGAGCACAACTACTCTCCTTAAAGTGTAAAGAGAAGATAAATAGATGTTGGAGGGTTTAGGAAGGAGATATCAAGATGTCAAGGAAAGGAACAGGAAGCAAACTCTTTGAAGTAAAATGTGATGCTTTACATTGCAACTATAATTATGAACTGTAGCAGCCAGGCACTGAGGTTCCCATTCCCACAGCAGCTTGCCTACTCACACTAACATGTAATAGATATTATTTGTATGTGATAAAAAGAAGATGTTTGCAGGATTGCCTCAGGATCAGCAACCCAGTATTGGGAAGCAGGAAGTTAGCTTCAAAACCTTGTCTTTGACCTCCCTAAATTTTTTCACATTATTTTCCCAGTGCTCTAGGAAATCAAGTAATACTACCTATATTCTAAAAGTGAGGGAACATTGAATAATTTATCAAAAAAAACCACAGTAAGTGACAAAACAAGAAACTAAACAGTATGTAGCTAATTTTGTATAATTATATCCCCTGTGATTCCCTTTCCCCATCTGAAAATGGAGTAAGATTCAAATGTCTACACAATTTTAACAAATCACTTTACCTACTGAGTTCAGCATTTTCTCATGGACATGTAGTTATTATGACTATATAGAGGTGTGGCTCTGATGCAATAGGAGATACATATGTGAGCTGGAATTGGTTTACAAATATAAGGTATATGTACTGATGCTATTTTGGAATACAAGGACTGTACTTCCCATGATTGTTTCACTGTCATATTCCTCAATATGTGTGGAGATAAAAAAGAAATATATCTTCTGAACAATGTTAATTTCATTACCAAGCTTCTCATTGTTCATCTTTATTTGCAGCCCTATCTCATTACTTCTAGTCCCTCACTTAAATGTAAACTGTTTGACAGGTAACCAAGAATTGTTACTTCAGCTTGAAAATCTAAATTCATTGTCTGAAGTATATCACAACTAATATATAACTCATCTATCAAATTGATCTTTAAAATTAGGTTTTATATTCTTGCCCACAACTAGCCTGGTGAGTCTGTCTGATTTTTCCCTCATGCATCATTTCCAAACCCTTAGATATCACCCAGGTCCCACATATATTACCTGCCCTAATCTATTGACCTCTGCCTGTTCTGCCTTCAACATCTAGGTTTTCATCAGGACTGAATCTAACTGAATATAAATTACAGGCACCTCAACACCACATCCTACCCCTCTACACAGCTAGATCCTGCACATCCTTTGCTAGAGTCTAGTGATTTGAGTATGTCTCATCCTCCCCTCCATGTATCTTCCTCAAACCCCAGATATGTTCTCAGACTCTAGGCTAAGACAAGGATATGGAAGCTGAATGCCAGCCCATCCTCCACTGTCCAACTGACTTTATTCTACCTAAGTCCTATTAAACTTCTCCACATCAGGCTCAGAACTCATCACACAAAAAGAACCAACAGAAAAATCAAGGCATAGCCCACCTATCAATAAACATCAATATTACAGAAGTGTTCACCAATGAGAACTACTTAGATGAATCCCAGGAAGGACACAGAATTTAAAAGAACATTCATAAACTTCATCAAAAATGTAAGGACTTTATAGAAAACAAAAGAAATATCTCAATGAACTTAAAGAAAATAAAACAAACATATGGCTGTTGGAAATGATGAAGACAATTCTGGATTTGAAAACAGAACACAATACAGAGATAAAATCATCAGAGAAGCCAGGCAGTGGTGGCGCATGCCTTTAATCTCAGCACTTGGGAGGCAGAGGCAGGCGAATCTCTGTGAGTTCGAGGTCAGCCTGGGCTACAGAGTGAGTTCCAGGAGAGGCGCAAAGCTACACAGAGAAACCCTGTCTCGAAAAACCAAAAAAAAAAAAAATCATCAGAGAATACTCAAGCTGAAATGAAGATGGATTGAATAATCCATAACACAACCAGAAAAATCAATAGAATGTAGGCAGACTTTTGTTGTGCCCCAGCAGCTGCTCCCAAATAACCACAAAAAGACTTATTAATAATTATAAATGATCACCTTATATCTCTGGCTTATTACTAGCTAACTGTTATGTTTTAAATTAATCCATATTTTTATCTACCCTCTGCCACATGGCATACCTTCTTTCAACACTGTAAATGTATCTTGCTTCTCTCTGTGACAGCCTGAGAACTCCTGAGACTCCACCCTTCTTCCCAGCATTCTCTCTGCCCCCAAAATTCTGCCTAGCTGTCAACCAATCAGCTTTTTTTAACAATGAGAGCAACATATTTCACAGGGTACTGAAGGATTATTCCACAGCACTTCCTCCTTTTTGTCTAAATAAAAAAAAGGTTTTAACTTTAGTATAGTAAAATTATATACTACAAAAACAGTTACCAAGTAAAACTTATCGTTACAATAGCGAGTTCAATTGTATTTGGCAAAATTAGAGAAAATATTCTATTATTTATCTTATCCTTTATGAGTCAAAAGTTTTATACCTAATTTGCCTTTTATCATAACTAAGGAAATCTCTAACTATGACTATCTAGTCTTCAACTCAATCAAAGACCCCAGAAATGTTACCTAATGACAGGACTATCTGATTGGGATAGTCACCCAAAGTTCTTCTGTAACACTGAGGCATCCATCTTTGGCCTACAGGCCTAGTATATCTGACAGACTATTTTGAGAAGCAGGGAATTTTTGAAGGACTGTCCTATCTTGTCTTGGCAAAGTTTGGCAGTCACCTTTTTTATTTATTTATTTTTTTGAGTCCTCATGGTCCAGTTTGGACAGTGTACTGTCAGCAAATTGAGGCAAGAGCAATTTATTTACCCAAATGACTAGCTTTTGCCACAAAGAATGCAAACTCCATATGGAGTTTGTTTTGATGTTCATCACTTCTTTGTGCTGCCAGGAGCAAATATGTCTCACCATCATGAAAAGCCTTAGGATATTAAACATATCAAATGTCATGTTCTGTACATCTTTGAAGTGTTTAAAGACACTCTATCTATCTAAATATATCTGTTTAATCTTGAAAACATACCTAATATGACTACAAGTTTGATTATTATTGGTGGCTAACTACTAACCTGTACTTCTTAATTATACATTACATTTTTAAATGAGTTGCATAAGTACAAAACCCCAAACAAGAGTAAAAACTTACATATAGTATAACAAAAATAACTTTAAATTTGTGTTAATTAACCAAAATCCATACCAATGTAAAATATTTTGAGATTAATAGTTGTTTTTTAATTAGATTCAATAATCTACCTTTTCTCCTATTTTTTCCTATATCATACCCCCCTTTTGCCTTTAGAAAAGATCTTTGAATTTAACTCTTTTGTTTGGCCTATTTTTTACTAAGACCTATGACAATTTGCAAACAACCCCCCTTAAATGACAATAAACAGCCATAACCCATCTTTTGGGAATGTGTACATCATTTTCCAGACTACTTCCTGTTGTTTTGGGGCATTGTTATCATTACAGGACTCTTAAAAAATTCAGGATAATGGTTAAGTTTTGGCTGAAGAAGTTTGTGAAACTGGATCATCTCATCCAGCAGCCTTAAAGCTGTTCTGGATTTATAACATTTAGTGTGTCTGTGATCCCAAACCACTATGAGCAGTTTGGGTACATCTAAAAACGGACTAGTAGGACATCTAACACATCCCTGTTTTTAATGCTCTGGGCTCTTTTTCAGGACTCAGAACTAAAACAACTGAACTGAGGCCTTCTTCCCATCAATTAACATCTCTGTCCCACCAGCTCTCAGAAAACTTTAAAGATATTTTAAATAAGCTTACCATCTTTCAGGACTATTTTGAATCTTTGGCTGCTGTGGTACTCCAAAATTAAAGAGGACTAGACCTCCTTACTACTGGTAAAGGTGGGGATTTGCTCTCCTCCAGAAACAATGCTGCTTCTGCACCAGTAAGTCCAAACTAGTTCAAGATGGGACCCAAAAAATGAAGAAATCACACAGAAAAATTGATGACAAGTTTTCTCCTATGAATGGGCATTTGTTTTGCTCCCACTTGGCTATTCCTCTTGATCACTCCTTTCTTTCTTATTAGGCTCATACTTACAGTTTTTCCCTGTCTTTTAAACTTTTTACAGAAGCTCCACCTGGATCAACTCACTATCATCCTTAGGTCCACATTAGGTCAACCCTGGGTAGTTCCCCTTCTGGGTTTCTCTACTCACTATAGACTCTTGTCTAATTACCTCTTTTTAAAGGCTTCTCATTTAGCATATGACATCAATCACATGATCCACCATAACTGATCAAGTCAAAACTCTCCTTTTGAAGAATGAACTCCACCTGACTTATGCCCCATTTAGTGCCTGAGGACAGACACTAACAACCCAACTCCATACCCACTCATCAAGAAACAGCCTGGTGAACACAGTGCCCCTTTTGTTTTGATGCCCTTAGAGTCCTGAATAAAGGACCAATAGCCCCAAAACCTCGGGTTATCTGAGAATCTTGCAGCAGGAAAGTTGTGACACATTGATAATCTCAGGAAGCACAGAAGAGCACCAAACCAACCTCCATTGGTGTCTACAGCTTTGAGATTACAAGGGAACAGATCTGCATATGGAGTGTTCCACCCTAAAAGTTCTTTTTTACCCTATAAAATTGTAAGTCCCCTGTGACGGCATGCACAGTCTCCACTCCCTCAGAGAGACTGCTGCCCTTCATTGTTTTGATTAGACACTATTCTTTTTTTAAAGGTCTTTTATTTCACTTTATTATTTTGTTTTATTTCATTATCTTTTGTTTTCACCTCATCTCAATCAATCCCAGTCTAACAAACAGTGTAGAATGAACCATTAAATAGAAATGAGAATTTAATTTGTTACAATTAACATCATTATTTTTCAAAGCCTTTGAAAAAAACACTAAGTTTAGGATAGATTTAGTATTGTGATTGGTGGTGTGTGAATAATTGTAACAGCTGAATATTATGTAAGGGGCCCTGATACACAGCATTTCCAAATTGAATCTTATAAATATTGCCACCATGTCAAACTGCAAGCTACTACTATATTACTGAGAAATTTAGGAATAACTTTCACATTAAACTCTTTCCATAAAGAAAGAGTGGACAGTGATTATGTGTACTCTCATCACTTTGGCTCCCTGCACTGTGAGGAGATAGAGCTGGACAAAGGGTTGGGCTTCCAGGCTAAGATTCCTATTGTGTTGCTTTAAATCTTCATCTCTATATCAACCTCCTTGCTAATCAAACATTCCTTCTGGGGATAATTCAGTTCCTATTTCAATGGTTTTACCTCACATCATGTATCCACATTCTGCCACTCTTCTTACCATTATTACCATATAATTTACCACTGACTCTTAGAAGAGGTAAATGTCTCCTTTTAGACAATGACTGAATATTAACATAGAAAAATTTAGAAAAACTGAGAGATATGAAATTAACTTTAAATCACTTGGAGGCCTGATTCTCTTTTCACATCTTTCTAACCATATTCATTTAATAAACTATGAGTGCTTTTAAACCCTGAGAAGAGGTTCAATTTCTGTTCGTATGTGACAGGTCAAGACATTGCAGAGATTCCTCCATCTAGTATTCTTCCTGAAGTCATTTCAGGTTTAACTAGAATTTAATCTCCTTAATGGAGAATCCATCAAAAATTAACAAACTCTATTCTAGAATAGAGGTTAGGATGCCCCAACTAACTTAGCTTAGCTTCTGTTAAACTGCCTGTTTGTGGACGCCTCCCCCTGCAGCAGCTGAGTGAAATAACAGAATATGGTTTTTGCCTTTAAAAGCCCCTTGTTCTCAGTGCTCAAGGCTATGCCCAGGTCCCTGAGTGTAGTGCAAGACAGTTGGAATAAAGACTTACTGTTGCTCTAATTTAAATGGTCTTATAATAAAAACTCAGAGCCAGATATTGGGATAAATGCTGAAAGACCAGAGAGACAAAGGAACAAACCACTAGAGAAACTTCTCACCACTACTGAATCCTCAGACCTAATGGAAGACAAGATCCTATCTCCACGAGTCCTCAGACTGAAAGCCTCTGAGCGCTCAGCCAAAAAGCTTTTGTTCCTGTGTCCTCACGCTTTATATGCCTTTCTCTGTCCAGCCATTTCACTTCCTTCCTAGTGCTGGGATTAATGGCGTGTGTGCTTCCCAAATACTAGTAGCAAAAGCATGAGATCTCAAGTGCTGGGATTAAAGGTGTGTGTCTCCCAAGTACCAGGATTATAGGTGTGTGCCATTACTGCCTGGTTCTGTTTCTCTCCTAGACTGAATCAAGCTCATGTAGTCCAGGGTGGCTTTGAACTCACAAAGGTCCAGATCTCTGCCTCCCGATTGCTAGGATTAAAGATGTGTGCTCCCACTGTCTGGCCTCTATGTTTAATCCAGTGGCTGGCTCTGTCCTCTGATCCTCATGCAAGCTTTATTTGATACACAATATATCATCACAACTTACAATTGGCTATAAACTGTATCTGAGTGGACATCTATGGTGGGCTTCCCATTATACATACCCTGCCTCTGATTACTAATCTGGCCTTGGAACTTAATTGGATTTAGAGTCACCATGGAAACAAGCCTCTAGGCATGTCTGTAAGGAAGTCACTTCTATAAGTTAATTGAGATGAGAAGAACTACACTAAATGTGATGATCCCATTCTGGGACAGCATAATAGCAGCAACAGCTGATCAGCAGTTCAACTATTACTGTTGCTTAGGAGAGTCATTGCTTTCAGGTTCTTGACTGAAGATACAATATGACAAGCTGCTTCATGTCCCTGCTGTTAGAGTAGCAATAAAGATCCATTAAAAGAAAACTCTTTTAGTTAAGAGAACAGACTGTGTGGTATGAGTGAATACTTTACATTCTGGTTGGGCCTAGTCAAATACCTGGTCAAGGGACTACTCCTAAGGTAGACTCATCTTAAGCCATACTCAGGGATAGGCAGAATAATTATTCCTTTAATGAGATAATGCACATTACCTCCCCAGTCTGTCCACCTTTCTGAATCTATTTTCTTCATCTGTCTTTTTTTTTTTATATATACTGGCCAGAAAGTAAATATGTTTTTTTTTTTTTTCTGGCACTTTGGTCTTTCTTACTCTTTCTCAAAAGCACAACTCCCAGCCACATGGCTGCTAATTGCCATGTAGTAGACTCCCTATTCTAGGTAATTCAAATGACCTTACTATTTTCCTTCTCTCCTCCTCCAGCCAGCTGCCAAAAGTAGGCAGAGTTTCTCTGTGTCCCAGCAGTTGCTTTCTAATAACCAGACTAAGGCTTAATATAAATTATAATGCTCTGCCAATAGCTCAGGCTTGTTACTAATTAGCTATTGCAACTTAAGCCATTTCCAGAAGAATGAATCAGAAGACAGAAAGATAGCAGTTCTAGTAGGCCAACCTAAACCAAGTAAACCTAGACAGTTGTATTCTTTCCAATCAATAAGCCTAAATTCAATTTCTATATAAGCTATGGGTCTGATTGCAATAACTCTCGGAATCTTAAAATAATTATAATAATAAAAACAATAAAATGAAGTAATAAGTGCCTGTCTTTTTCTTAAGAAAGATTCACATATTTACACCTAAAAATTCTTATATAGACTCGGGTTAACTGATAACCTCAAAACGTTAGTGTGGGAGCTGAGGAAATACTGGTGAATGGAGTTTTAAGTGTATATTTCTGGTCATGGGCAAAGCTAGGACACAAACTGAGGCCTCAGATCTCTGGTAAATTGGCAAAACTTTTTTTCATGTGGGTCAGGCTCAGAATTGGCAAAGCCTTCCTCCTCTCCAATAATTGATCAGTGTGGACAAAAAAAAAAAATAGCAACTGCAGTTTCCTCCTCCTAGATATTTACAGCCTAACATTGTTCCCCTACAGAAATATCCTACCAAGAACAGCTAACCCTGCCCTCTGTGCTATACATAATAACCCTGCACAGGTTCCAGGTGTCAGGGACATTAGGTTCAGCTCCATCAGAATGTGCACAGTTTACCTTGTCACTTTATCTGTACATGTGTCTGTGTATCTGTCCATAATTGATTTACCTTCTATCTTTAGGCAGGGTTCTAGGGCCATGATGCATGGGTTGCAACTATTTAGTTTTCAACATAAAAACTTTCTTAACATTGTCACAGCATTTTCCCTTTAACTTACATCTGTCTGATATGCTTCAATGTATAAGAAGCTGCAAAATCAGAAGGATACAAGACTCAAATACACTTGACACTGACATTCAAGCCCTCCCCATAAGCCATTGCTATGCCAGCTCCCTTCAACATGTGACATGGCTTAATTAGTTGCTGTTAAAGTAATTGCCCAAATAAATAAATAAAGATTGTAGGAAGTGTGGTGATTTGAATGAGAATGACCTCATAATCTCACATATTTGAATACTTGGTTCCCTGTTGGTGAAACTATTTAGGCAGGTCTAAGGTTTATAGCCTTACTAAAGTAAATATGCCACTGGGGGTGGGGTTTGAGGGTTTAAAGTATAGAGCAACTTCTAGTTCACTTTCTCTGATTCAGGTTTGCAGTTCAAGATATAAGCTCTTAGCATTGATTTCCTACTGGTATGGTCCCCACTTGCTGCCATAATGGGTTTTATCCCTCTGGAACCATAAGCCCAAATAAACACCTCGTTCTAGAGCTTCCTTGTTCATGATGTTTTGTGGGTCTCTCTCCTCCTCAGGGATGGTTGGCCACCAGTCCACAAAGGAGAAGAGAGCAGAGACAGGAAACAGGGTTCAGAGGGCTGTGAGCATGCAGAAATAGCCTTCGGGAGACTGCTTGAGTGTTATAGCTCAGCTTTATTCCAGAGTGAGGGGAAATATATACAATGGTAACAGCACTTGGGGCATCACGTAATTTGCATTTGGCAGCACTGTCCTGCCATATAACTGGAGTACAATGCCTAATTATCATATGGGCAGCAGGGGTGGGGGGGGAGCATTTGCAAGGAACTATGTCAAAGGTCATACTTACGATAAGTCAGGTATCCAGGCCCAAAGACAGCCACTAGGTAAGGTCAGGCAGAGAGCTGGAGGCCACACCGGGAGAAGGGAGTCTTCCATTTTGCACCAAGCTCAGAGAGCTGTCCAGACATGATGGACTGCAACCTTAAGCAACGGAATCTTCCGACACCTCCCTGTGTTTTATTTTATAATGGAAAGGTGTCATTGTAAGCCTTGAGGAGCCTGTCATCTGTATGACAGGGGTCCAGGGCCTGGTATTGAACCATGACATAATTGATAGTAATTTTAGCAATGGTGGTAATCTGCTGACAAAGGAAGTGAATAAGGTAGGGGGCAAGTATCAAAATACAATATAGAATAATTAGGGAACCAGAACAAAGATTCCTGGTGCTGATATCAGGCCAGGAGATCTTTGCATAGGGTTCTAAGTATTCTTATATTTTTTTCCACTAAATTGGACTCAATAACAAAGAAATAACATTCTTCTCCCAAGACCACACAATTCCCTACCCCAAGTTGTATAGTTATTTCATCAAGGGCTCTTCAATTCTGGAGAACCATGTCTGTAAGAGAGTTCATCTGTCTTTGGAGTGACTCAAGGCTTTCAGTTGTTGATGTGATGGCCTGGTCAAGTTTATCCCAAAAGTTCCCTTCTGTTGCTGGAGAGCTTCTCTCTAGGTCTCACCAAGCCCCACAGTCCCACAACCCACGTATAAAATAATCATTCAGACGCTTATATTACTTATAAACTGTATGGCCATGGCAGGCTTCTTGCTAACTGTTCTTATATCTTAAACTAACCCATTTCTATAAATCTATACCTTGCCACGTGGCTCGTGGCTTACCAGCATCTTTACATGCTGCTTGTCCTGGTGGTGGCTGGCAGTCTCTTTCCCCACCTTCCTGTCCCTCAATCTTTCTCTCTGTTAGTCCCGCCTATACTTCCTGTCTGGCTACCGGCCAATCAGTGCTTTATTTATTAATATATTTGTCATACAGAACATCCCACGTCATACAGAACATCCCACAGCACCCTGCCATATGATTGGTTTGTATGATGGCAGCAACTGCAGCACCCACTGTACCCAGAGAAGGAGTGAGCAGAGGGATGAAAATCTCTCTCTCTGTGAGCTGTTTCGAAGGAGGAAAGTAGCCTCTTCTTCCTTGAAGATGTATATGTGGGAGTAATCCTCACAGATACACAGAAGGTGACAAGGAAGAGTTAACACATGGTTGGGCTTTTCCCTTTCACCAAAGAAGGGGAGAGGTGATGCATGTCAGCCTGGAAAGAATGATATTAGTAAGCCATTGGTAATGAGTAGGCTTGTCTGGACTGGAATAACAAACTAGACAGTTGGACAACTGGTCGAGTAGGCGAATGTCTGGCAGAGAAGAATCAGTGAAATATTTTGTAGTCCCATGGTAAAAGAGAATGTTATTGACTGGTATAGCTGTCAGCAGAGGCCTATTGCTGGATGTGCAAAAGAAGCAGTTAGAGGTGTTAGGGTGGGTGGTGAAAGGGAGAAAGTCAGAAGCATATTGAATGTATTGGTTCCATGTGACAGTGGCTTTGATCTGTTGATCAGCCTGTTTTTCATAGAGAGAATATTGTGATGTGTTAGAATGGGTCAGAATGCCAGGCCAAGTTGGTATACATAAAGATCAGCCACTGGTGTTTGAGCAATGTGCGAAGCATAGAGTTTTCCCTGAACTCCTACTTGCCAGCACTAACTCCAGGGATTAGGTATTGTGAAGGAGCAGGCTTTCTTTGATGAAAACATGGTGTTTAGATTACAGAACTCCTCCATTTCACAATATTGTCTCCTGTATTCCCCCATAGGTTTCTGCATCAGCCAGACATTCTTGTTTGAATCTGGATTGCCTGTACGGGAAGCAAATGAAGGAGATAGTTAAACTTTTGGTGGAATTGGCATACAGGATGAGGAAGACTGTGTTCTGGCATCCTTCAATTGGGTAGTCCCTGGAACCTATAATGATGTTGTGACCTTGGTAACTCTTCCTAACAAAAAAACACTGTTGAAAAATATTAGGGGGTGCTGAGCAGAGCATGAGCATTAGCATCCAAGTGAATAAAAACAGCTATGAGAATAATGGAAAGGGAAGATTGTCAGGCTGTATCAATAAGGGCATGTATATCTCCCCAAGTGATCTGATTGCTTGCCCTTGGGTGCCTCTGTTGCTTCCTCTTTGTCTTCTCCATGATCAAAAAGTGTGCCATCTTTTTGACTAGAGGGGCCATGTCAGATATCATGGGCTGGCACCCAGACAGGTTGATGTTGATCCTGTGAGAAGACAGAAACAAATTCCTTTCCATTTGTTATCAAGGTGTCAGGCCCCTTCCAACACCTGTCAAGTAAGTCCTTACATTGAACCAAAATGGGTATAACCAGGAAGATGGCATACAGTTCCTTGAATTGGGTGGATTTATCTGGGAGGAAGAAAAGATAGGACTCAGTGTCACTGTCTCCTCGATATATTGTGTATGTGGCCCCTTGTTGCTGCCCACCTGTGAAAGCCATGGGGGCCTGTATGATAGGGGATTGAGAGAATAAGTGGAGAGGGAGCCACCAAGGGAGTGGTATGGTTGCCAGAAATTTATCCTTGGGGCAGTGGTTATCTATTTGTCCTGGTAAGCCAATAAGGCTGTTAGCAAAAGAATTGTGGTTTCTCAGGAGCAATTAGATGTCTGGGAAAGTGAAAGTAGAACAATCATATCAGGTTTCTTCCCTATGATTTGTAAAGTACATTCTCTCCCTGCCCTTACCATGGTGGCTAAAGTGTTTACCTCCGTTAATAGTGAGGGAGCTCCCCCTACTGGTGCATGGAGTCATTCTAAGATTCCCTCTGAGACTGGTATAGCAATCAAACTATCATGGGGGAGGATTTACATATAAGGAGCTGGATTGGCTATTCTGGATCAGAACAAGCCAGGGAGGCATTTTTTATGTAGTTGTTAGTGGACAAAGGACCTCTTTAGCTGCTGGTGTCAGACAGCAAGGGGAAGAAGGGTGTTTGTCACCCTTAAGTAAATCTAATAGAAGCTGCAGTTGGCTGGTTGGTATGGGAAGTCAAGGACCCAGCCAGTTAATATTGCCTAAGAAGCTTTGAAGGGATTTAGGATTAATAAGTTGAGGAAGTCAATAACAGATTTAGCTGGCCAGACTGAGGTCAGGGTAATTTCTGTCCCCAGGAATATGATGGGGGTGGGGGGGTTGAGGGGGGTGAGCAACTTGGATCTTGTCTTCTGCTGTTACAACAGTAAAGCCTCTTTCTTTCAGGGCCTTTGTGACTTGCTGTTTAAGATCTTCTAAGGTTAGTTTTTGATTCTATCTTTTTTTGTTCCACATTAATAGGTTATACATGTAATGATATATGTGGAGACCTGGTTTAATAAGGGATTTTAATGCATAGGCTACAGCTTCCTGAAAATGGTAACATTATGGGGCTGTTAGCCATGGCTTGAGGGAGTATCCTCCACTCATATATATTAGCTGGTCCTGAGTTGTTGATTTGAGGTGTTGAAAAGGTGAACCATTGCAATCTTGTTCATGAAGTGGTATTGAAAAGAAGCAATCGTTAATGTCTAACTAATACCAGGGTATTTACTGGTACAGCAGAAGCAAGAAGGAGGCATGTTGAGGTAAGCCACAAATTTAATTAATTAATTACATTCATGATTTAATAATTACTCTTAGATCCTGAAGGAGTCGCCAGGTCCTGGTCTTCTTGCTTATTACAAAAAGCAGAATGTTCCAAGGTCTTCTAGAGGGATGAATACGTCCCATAGCTAATTAATGTTCAACCAATTGTTGTTAAAACAGTTAATTTCTCCCTGTTTAAAGGCCACTGTTCCACCCTGGCAGGCTCTTCTGTGATCCATTCTAGGCAGAGAGTGAGGTATTCAACAGTGGCCCTTAGAATTGGGGGTGCTTTTGATCTTGATATTTTTGGTAATCTTCTATCTGGAGGCCTTCTCCCCCTATTCCACCAACAAGGATCACATTTAAGTCTTCTAAGATCTCTCTTCTGTCAGGACCCATGCAGCCTCATCTCAGATCAGCATATGACTACCTGTTCAGTGGATTTTCTCAGGGTAAGGCACATGTGGAAATGGACTCTCATTTGGCAAGGACCAGTAGTCCAAAGAACAGTGCAGGAATTGCAAAATTAATGCAACTTTCAAGCTCTTTTCTCTCTCATTATATTTGTGATTCTTTGGGTAGTTTTTAGTTTTACTTTGTCAGTCACACATGCAATAGCTATAGTTTTCCCTGGAAATTCTGTTCTTTCTCATGTATTTTCTCCTAAGTTTCAGCAGGGGACTAATGCTTCTTACGTCTCTTATCTGGAATTACTAACTATAACTCCCAGTCCTGGGAACTTTTCTGACTCAATAGAGATAGTTAGGTACATATGAGAAAACAACACTTGGAACATTAACCATGCCTCACAGTTCTGGAAAGGAGAGCAGGGCATGCACACATAGAATAGGGGGAAAGCCTCAGGAATACACATAGTGTCAGCTGTTGAAAGTGAGTTCCCTGGACACCAGGCATAGAATCATTGGTGGGATCTGGTATGCTCCAAGAGGAAAAACTACAATGCAAAATGTGAGAATGCATAGATCCATCTTTACCATACATGGGAGCTTATATTGGTAGAGGAAGTATGGTATATTGGAATGGGGAAAGAGTACTTCGTCAAAGTCTGTATTTTACAGAGAGATTGAGACATGGGACCTGAAGAAAAGGGGACTGTATAAAAACATCTTTCAGACATGAAATAATTGTCTGGGTTTGAATATTGTTGTCCTTAAAGCATCATGCTCATGTCTATTATTTTTTAACTTTGTAACCACAAGTAGCTGCCAGCTGGCATAAGTACTGTGGGAACAGGATGTGTCTGGATCAATATTTAGTTAAGCCTGCAAAAATGCTGAACTCTATGTCTAGAATAAGGTTATGCAGGGGGTGGGAAGGTGTATTTGGGGAAGCATAAAGAAGAACAATGGGGCTTTCATAATGATCACAATGTATTCCATAAATCATGATGTATTTCTTAAAATCAAAAGTAGGAGCCAATAATAAAAACATTCATGTAACCCTGGTAAGTAAAACTCCATTAAAGTACAAATAAAGACAGCTTGAGCTATTTGGGGCCATTTGAGTACAACTCACTTGGTGGTGAGAAGTTTTCCTTTCGTGGATGCCCCTTCCCTGCCTTGGGACCTGAACCCAAGCCAAAGCACTCTTCCCAGCATGTTAATATTCACACTGACCACTAGAGATCTAATGCTCCCATTTGTGGCATCTGGGTTTTGCCATCCATAAAAGTCTTGGGTAATAAATGCTCAGAAGAGACCATCTACTCCCATCCGTTAGGGCCCTGATAGGAGGGTTCAATGTGGAAGAAACCCAGTTTGTCTTAAGAAAGTCTTGTCTTCCCCTGTGTCTCTTAGACATTTGAAATTTTATTGTCAATTTTTATTGAAAGTTCAGTTTGAGATTTTTCTAGTGTATTAGTGACTCAGTGTACTTGTGGACTGCCCCAGAAGGAGTTTAAAGGTGGCAGAAGTTTTCCACCTTTGTCATATTTGAATTTGCACTCTTTTTTTCCAGTGGCATCCTCTTTTACAGCAGGGACATGCTGTGGATATCGCTCTGTATAAATAAACACTGATTGGCCCGTAGCCAGACAGGAAGTATAGGCGGGACTAACAGAGAAGAGAATTGAGGGAACAGGAAGGCTGAGGAGAAGACTGCCTGGAGCCGCCGCCAGGACAAGCAAGATGTAAGGTACCAGTAAGCCACTAGCCACGTGGCAAAATATAGATTAATAGAAATGGGCTAAAGGGTAAGAGCTAGACAATGATAGGCCTGAGCTAATGGCCAAGCAGTTTAAATAATGTAAGCGTCTGTGTGTTTATTTTATAAGTGGGCTCCGGGACTGGCGGGACTTGGCGGGAGTGGAGAGAAATTCTCCAGCTACAGGGACAGGTGGATTTGGTGGCTTTAAGGGCAGGTGGGTTATTGCTCAGGCAATCTCCTTTCCAGTGCCCATTCTCTCCACACTTAATGCATTTTGAATTAGACTGTGTTGTGGCTGCAAAAACCTGGACAAAAAAAGCAGGCCTGATATGAGGCAGTCCCAATGTCATCAGTAGCCACGATCCACTTATCATCATGTTCATTTTTTTAGTCCCTGACAAGCCTGCCTGTGTTCTGGAGTCATTCCTTCCCAGGTAAGATTATTTAGAAGCATTGTTTTAGCTGCAGGCTCTGTTATTTTTCTGTCTAGAATGGCTTGCACTTTTACTATGAAACCCAGGAGAGTTTCAGTTGGTTTTTGTTTTAAGGTCAGTGAGGAGACCTCTCCAGGTCCTGTGGACAAAGGAGTCAGACAGTCCCAGGCTTAGGGTGAACATATGCAGACCCTTTCAAAGCAGACAGCGGAGAGTGGGGCCTGTAGTACTCCTGTGAAAAAGTTACCCTGGCCAAATAATTGATCATAATACCAGTTTATTAATGGAGTGGGTGGGGGAGGTGTTTGTCCTTGCTGTAGTCCAATTTGTTGATTACATATTTCATTTTTTTCTAGCCCACATTTGACATTTATCACCAAACAGGGCTTTCCATTGTCTGAATAGAGAATTGGAAGAGTGGATCAGTATATATCTCTCCAGTCTTGGGGGGTTAAAGGGGCACTATTGAAACTCTGTAAAATAGTCTTTGTCCAGGAAGCATGAATTCTGTCCTTGCAGATGGCTTGAAGTAAGTCTTTTAAATCTGTTGCAGAGAGGGGGTACCAAGCTAATGGAAACTGACTTGTTACAAGGAGATTAACAGGGAAGGTCCCTATGGGTGAAGGCTCTGGATCCCTGTGCCATTGTGGCTGAGGGGACTGGAGACAATTGTTCTGAGTGTCTCTGAGATTGCAGAGCTTCTTGAAGGCCATGAGGGAGGTACCACAAAAGGTGGTACCAATGAGGGGGACACATCTGGGTGTTTTTAGGAGCCTTTGCCTTGATACCCAGGTCTTTGTTCTCTGTACTCAATGAGGGCTCCGGTTCTTTGTCCTCTGGAGCCAATGAGGACTCATAAGGGAGAAGGGCGGAGGGCAGGCGGGAGGAGGATGTAAGTGGGGAGGAGTGTTATGGGTTTGGGAGTAACATTTACCTAATCTGATAGATCACTTTTTACAGGAAGACTAAATCAGCCACAGGGTCTTCCTCCTCATTTGAATCTTCCATTTTGTCTCCCTGTGCTTTTTTTCTCTAATGGGTCATCCTGAGGTTTGGGGGTTCCTAAGCATTGCCTAATGACAGCTGTTATAGGGAGGAAGGAGATGGGCAAGAGATCACCTTCCTGGATTTCCTTTTTACCATGGGTCCAGACATCAAGGTTGGAGATATCTGCCACTGAAGATGAAGATACCTGCAAATTGAAGCCCCTCATTCTAGAACTCTAGGCCTTCTTTTTGAAGGATTTTAAGTCCTTTTGAATTAAGTCAGGCTATATGGTAACAGACTTGGAGATCTCTCTGGAATGGTGTTGAATTTCCCATTATAGAAAAGAGAAGTGCTGCCAGTGAAGTCCCACTTTCCTGAGGTAATTTCACCGCAGGGGAATTTTAGCACCCTAAGGAACACAAGCCTATCCACAGATTTAAGAAACTGCCAACTGTCGTTAAAACATTTATGTGGTAGCTGCACCACCAGGTTTTGATGAGAGATAAAAATGGTTATAGCCTACACCCAGTCGGGCTGTCAGGGTCCAGAAAGAGGGTAGGAGGACCTTTAGCTGATGTCAGAGAGTCACCCTGACCAAGAGGCTTCAATTGCCAGGGAACCATATCCGGACCATCATGAAGGTGCAAACTGAAAGTAAAGCAAACTGGAAGAACAGCCAGATGAGAAACGCCTGCTACCCCTGGTGATGCCATAGGGGTACTCACAAATGCCACACATCCCGGAGATTCTCTGTTCAGGTGCCAGCTATGGGTCTCCTCCTCAAGGGTCCTTGGCCTCTGGACTGTGAGAGAGGAAAGAATAGAAGTGGGGAACAGGATTCAGAGGGCTGTGAGCATGACAGAAATAACCTATCTAAATTATCATATGGTAGACATTTGCAGGGAACTATGTCAAAGGTCATACATAAGGTAAGTCAGGCATCCAGGCTCAAAGATAGTCTCCAGATAAGGTAAGGCAGATAGCAGAAGGCCCTGCTGGGGGTCGGGAGGGGGCTCCATTTTGCACCAAGTTCAGAGAGCTGTCTAGGCTGTCCAGACATGGTGGACTACAATCTTAAGTAACTTTTTTTTTTAATCACAGAAACAGAAAAGTAGTACAGGAAGTGATTTTGAAATAGGGTGTCACTGTGTACTCCTGGCTGGCCTTGAACTCATTGTGAAAATCAGGCTGTTCCCAAACTCACAGAGATCTGCTTGTCTCTGTCTTCCAAATTCTCAGGTGAAAGACAAGTGCCACCACACACATGGCTATGAAGTAAATTTTATTTATATATAAATAAACATGAAATATTCTTTATTACTAAATTTCATTTTGTCAAATTTAGTTTATTGCATCAAAGTGCATGCAAATATTTTTGTATCAGAATATTAATCAATTCTGTTTTCTTTCCCAACAACTTAATGTGAAAAAAATGAATATATCTTATATCTCCAAGAGAAGGAAATTACTTAATTTCTACATAGAACAAATGGAATGCATGTATAATAGTTAAAGGCAAGGCTTTGGTGTAAACCATGAGAGGACTGGATTGCACCTTAGCCACTGATTAATTCAATTCTGGGCAAGGCACTACATTTTTATATTTCTAGATCTGTAAAATGACTATTATATCTATGTCACAAAGGGACAAGTTTAGGCAGTCAGATTCTGTAATTTAGGAATAATAAACATAAAAAAACAGCTCTCTCCTGAAAGGGAATACAAGATAGTTTACTCAGATGATGGCTTAGAAACAAAGGTTTGGATTACTCCAGATTCCATGTTTCAATGTGATGTCCATTTCATAAAGTCTTTAGAGTAACACAGTAAAGAAGTCATAAATCAGGACATTTTTAGGTATATTGATGGAAACATTAGGTAAGTGTGTTACAGCAACACAGAACTGTCTATTATTAGTCTCAGACACTCTCTGAGGACATTCTTTTTTTTTTTTTTAAAGATTTATTTGTTTATTATATATACAGCATGTATGCCTGCAGGCCAGAAGAGGGCACCAGATCTCATTACAGATGGTTGTAAGCCATCATGTGGTTGCTGGGAATTGAACTCAGGACCTCTGGAAGAGCAGTCAGTGCTCTTAACCTTTGAGCCATCTCTCCAGCCCTCTGAGGACATTCTTATCTTTAGTGTTGTTGGCAACTACTGGTATTCTAATATGTTATGAAAGTTTGTACATTGGTAGTCACAAGGATGTTAGATAAGACACAGGCAATAAGGACTAGTTATTAGAGGGATAAATTGTAATTAATCTCTAAATCTGTAACATTCCAGCCTCTCTGTAATCATTGATGGTCTATGTGAGAGGCAGGAAGGTTTAATTCTATTTGCCAGATAAAACTTAAGATGTGACTACATCCAAACTCTGTAAATTACATATGACATTTTCCACAAAGATGGGTTCTATAGATCAACAAGCTCAAGATAAGGTTCTTGGAGGAGGATGCACTGTGGTCTTGGTCAAACAGATTGAGCAAAGGTCACCAGGCTATTAACCATATCTGCTCCCAGCCTTCTGAGCAGATAACAGGTTATGCATTCCTCACTTTGATGAACAACCATGCCTGTTTAACAATCTTGGTTCCCCTAGTATTTATCTGTGAGCACAAGGACCTCTGTGCCCCCCACATAATTATGGTGCCTCTGTGACCACCACAGTCAGCAAAGTAACATCCACAGGAAGCAAAGAAGTAGTTCATTTCAAAATGACTTAGTAACTGGTGTTGGTTCAAACTTCAGAAATCTGTTGCTGGTTGTTTTGGCTCTTTTGAGGAGCCCACCACCCAGCTTCCAAATAAATCACACATAGAAGCTTATTCTTAATTATAAACACTCAGCCATGTCTTGGTTTGTTGATAGCCAGCTTTATTTAACTTAAATTATCCTGTCTAACTTTTGCTTCTGGGATTTTCCCATTCTTACTTCTATAAATCTTACTCTTCTTACGTGGCTTGCTGTGTAGCTGGGTGGCTGGCCCCTGATGTCCTCCTCTTTCCTCTCTCCTTGATCTCTTAGATCTCTGCTTCCTCCCAGATTTCTCCTATATATTCTTTCTGCCTGCCAGCCCAGCCTATTCCTTCTCTTGCCTTGATATTGGCCAGTCAGTCTTTTATTAGACCTTCAGGTGTTTTAGACGGGCACAGTAACACAGCTTCACGGAGTTAAACAAATGCAACATAAAGAAAAGTAAGACACTTTAAAATAATATTCTACAACATTTCCTCCTTTTTCTCTAAATACAAATAAAGGTTTTTGACTTTAATATAGTAAAACTACATACAACAGAAAAATTATCCCATAGAAATTACATTTACAATATTCTGTGTATTTATAGTTAGCATATTCAAAGAAAATAATGCAATATCTATCCTATCTTAATTAATCCAAAGTTTTACACATAACTTACTTTCTATCATAACTAAGAAAAGCTTGAACTATAACTATCTAGTCTTCAACTCAATCAAAGACACAGAAGGACATAATATTATCTAACAACAGAGACATTTGGTTACTTGAACAGTCACCCAAAGTTCCTCTGCAATGTTGGGACATCTACCTTAAGCTTATAGGTCCAGAATATTAGGCAGATTTTCAGTGAAGCAGAAAAGTTGTACTTTCCTGCCTTGTTTTGGCAAAGTTCATCATTTACTTTCCTCTATGTCCTACAGAATGTCTGGTAGTTTCTTTTGTGAAGCAGGAACCCTGAAGGATCATCATGCATTGTTTAGGCAAAGTTCAGGAGTCACTTCTCTGCGGGTCATGCATGTACAATCTACACAGCATGCAATCAAGCAGTCAAGGCAAGAATAGGTTTTTTGCCTAGTGGCTAACCTTGTCACAATGAAAGCAAGCTCCATAAGGAGATGCCCATCATCTTTGAAGTAATTTAGTGCTGCCAGGAGCAGATGCATCTCATTGTAATGAAAACTTTATGCTAACAAAGCATTTTAAATGCCATATTCTGTAGGACTTTGAAAGGCTTCAATACCATCTATCTAAAATATATCTTGCTGTGGGATGTTCTGTATGGTAAATGTGTTGCTCTGATTGGTTAATATATAAAACATTAATTGGCCAGTAGCCAGGCAGGAAATATAGGCGGGACTAACAGAGAGGAGAATTGAGGGAACAGGAAGGCAGAGGGAGGGACTGGCCAGCTGTCACCATGACAAGCAAGATGTAAGGTACTGGTAAGCCATGAGCTATGTGGCAATTTATAGATTAATAGAAATGGGTTAATTTAAAATAGAAGAAGTAGATATCAAGAAGCCTGCCATGGTCATACAGTTTATAAGTAATATAAGAGTCTATGTGTTTATTTTATAAATGGGCTACGGGACTGCTAGGGCTTGGCGGGACCTGGAAAGAAGCCCTCCAGCTACAATATCTCTATGGTGTGGATATTGCTCTGTATAAATAAAATGCTGATTGGCCAGTAGCCAGGCAGGAAGTATAGACAGGACAAGCAGAGAAGAGAATTCTGGGAAGTGGAAGGCTGACTGAGAGATGCCAGCCTGCTGTCCAGGGAGCAGCATGTAACAGGCACACAGGTAAAGCCACGGAACATGTGGCAACATATAGATTAACAGAAATGGGCTGAGTTTAAGTGTAAGAGCTAGTTAATATTTAGCCTGAGCTAATGGCTGAGCAATTTTAATTAATATGAGCTTCTGAGTGATTATTTCATAAGTGGTTGTGGGGTCCATGGTGCTGGGCAGGATTGAAGAAATCTTCAGTTACATCTCTACATAATCTGGAAAGCATACCTAATATATCTACAATTTTGATTGTTATAAATGACTAATCACTAACCTATGTTTTCTGATTATCCTATATATATATTGTAAGAACAGCTTTCAAAAACTAGAATTGTACCTTACATTTTTAAATGAACTGCATAAGCACAGTACCTTAAACAAAAATAGAAACATACATACAACAGGTTATAACAAAAATAATCTTAAATTTTTATTAATATACAATAATCCCTTGAACAGGAGTAGAAACATATATACAGTATAATAAAAATAACTTTAAATTTGTATCAATATCTATATTCCCCTAAATAATAACATCCATAGCCCAGCAAACAACCAAAAGCCTCCTACATCCTATACTTCTTGAGAATGTACACATAGTTTTCTCCATACTGCTTCCTGCTGTCTGTGGATAAAGTATCTTTAGGGTCCCAGAGAGAAAATTTGAGATAATGGCCAAGACCTGAGAAGACCAGCAATAACCTTTAATCTTTGCTGATAGATATTACCTGTCAAGATTCAGGAGGTCTTGCCTGATCAAACCTGAGCCATATTAATGCTGAAGGAATCCACAACCTCTCATCTCCTGTGGGAACAAACCTCCAAAGTATTTTTGATTTCCATCTGACAAATATATTTTTCAACTTTTTAAAAGTTAAGACATTCCTAAAGTATCTAGATTGGTTCAATTTAGCAGTCCAGTTCACAATCTCATGTGTTCCAACAGTTGTCTTTTGCTCTTCAGCATTCAAAAAATTCAAAATCAACACAATAATGTACAGGATCCAGACACCCTGTGTATTTCCTATCTTATGTGGCTTTTTTCTTTTATATTACTTTTACTTTCCCTGTAAAGATTTCATTTTTTTAAACTATTCATTTCTTTCTATGACTATACTCTTTTTATTTTCTTAAGCCTATGTGTATTCTTAAACACATTATAACCTGTTTAGAGGTTTTTCTGTCTGGACCTCTTTTATTGCATATCTTCAGCCTCTTTTGACCACATGAGCAAACCTTTAAACTGCTAACCTGTGGTGATATTTTATTTGTGCACCCCAATAAAGCTTATCTGGAGATCAGAGGAAAAAGTCAGCCACTATATTAAACATAGAAGTCAGGCAATGGTAGCACATGCCTTTAATCCGAGCATTTGGGAGGTAGAGATTGATTTGGATCTCTGTAAGTTCAAGGTCGCACTGGGAACAGAGCCAGGCATGGTGGCACATGCCTTTAATTCCCAGCACTAGTTAACCGTAGAGGTCTGGAGGTTTGTACAGACAGACAGGAAGTGAGAGAGCTGGGAAGAAAGAGGAAGTGTTGTACCTGGGTGGAAAGAGGAAGTGAAATGACAAGGCACAGAGGGTTCTTAGCAGTAAGAATGTGGCTGGCTTCTTTCTGCTTCTCTGATCTCTCAGGTTTCACCCCAATATCTGGCTCCAAGCTTTTTATTAATAAGACTGTTTAGCAATTTGTCTTACACTAACCTACACCTGGATTCTCTGCACTGGGCTCTCAGCTGGCTCCACCTGCTTCTTGGGCTGGGAAAGCCAAGCCACAGCCCATTCAGAGGTTCATGACTAAAAACTCCATTCAACCTTCCTAGCTTTGGAAGCCAGTACCTGTGTTGCCTGCCTGCCTTTTTTTTTTTTCTTCTTTTTTTAAACTTTCTTAAGCACTATAGAAATTCAAGCTCCAGGTTGGTATGCCAAATTATTGTACTTTTATTGTTGCTGCCTGTTAAGCCACAGCTCTCTGAATCAGCAACTGTAACTCTACAGCTACAAGCAGCAGAGGAAATTCTGTTCCCACAGACTCTGACTCTTACAAAGCAACTAAGAAAACTTAACTAAATCTCTGTCTCTCTAAAGAACTCAAGATTCAAAAGTTAAGGTGTATTTCTGATCTTCAGGGAGGCTGAATAGCAAGTAGTTCACCTCCTCTCCTTGCTCAGCTGGAATCCTCCAAAAAGTCCTCATGCTTCTCCTTGCCCCTCCTTAAAATCCCTTCTCCACCTGGCTCCTCCCTACCACTTCCTGTCACCTAACTGCAGATTCAGTCTCCTGAGTTGGGTGACACTTGGCAGCTAGTGAAACTGTTCCCAATGATCTTGCTGCTTGCTTGAGTTTCAACTCAAAGTATCCCCCTAATCACAGCAGATGCATCCCAGATTGAGCAACATTATGGATTAAACCGGATCTGGAGGGAAGAACAGAGGCTAAGATGATTAAGTGACTCCAAGCCATGCTCATGGTGACTTCCTGAAGCTGTAACCCCACAATGATAACCTCTCCAGAACCTTCCATACACTCTTCAGTTTACCCCTCTCAGCTGCCTAGGGGAGAGGTCTTTACTGTTCCCATATTGCAGATAAGCAAACTGAGGCACAGACATTTTCAGGTGGCTGAGCTAAGATTCGAACCTGAACCTGCAATAGTTATGGAGAGTAGAGGAGAGACCCCCCCCACCATGTATATGTGTGTGATTGTGTATGTATTAGAGAGATTTTGTGTGTGTGTGTGTGTAAGTGTGTGTGTGTGTGTGTGTGTGTGTGTGTGTGTGTGTGTGTAAGACTGGGGATGTTATTTAATTGAACATATTTTTGCATCATTAAACCAATGTTCCAGAGCATAAACAAAAGTAAAAAGTAGTTTGATTTAGGCATGTTTAAGCACATCACAATTCAGTGATAATTAACTCAATCCCTTGTTCATAATAACTTGTTCAGAGTTAAGATGTGACTACATCAAAACACTCTGTAAAGTTTACTTGACATCTTCCATAAAGATGCATTCTATACATTAAGTACATGTGAGACCTTCCATAAAGGTAGGTTCCACAGATTGACAAGCTCATGATAAGTATCTGGGGAAGAATCCAGTGTGGTTTTGGCCACACAGATTGAACAAAGGTTACCAGGGTATTGATCATGTTTTTTTCTATCTTTCTGGACAGATAATAGGATATGCATCCCTCCCTTTGAAGAAACAATCCTCTGTGCTTAAAATTCCTGGTTCCTCTGGTGCTTATCTGAGAGCACACAAACTTGCATGCCCATGACAGTTCTAATTAGTTATTACACACATAGAAGGCTCAGTGTAAAGTGTGGTTCTCTTAAGGAACCTTTGTTCACCATATACTATGAAGCTTAGGAACAACTGTACAGTAAATAGTCATATAATTACTGGTTGACATTGATGAAATGCTAAGGCTAAATAAATGTAAACATGAAGTATTTATTGTTGAAGAATATTTTGATAAGGATAAATGTTTATACCTTATTAACTGAGAAAATAGTAATAAAGTAACAGAATATAGTAAACAATTCTTATAAAAAAACTAAAATCTATTCTTGTATATATGACAAATGTCAGTAGTATTTACTCATAGAGACAAATTTGTGGGAAATATTTGCACTTTTATCTTCATGCTTTGCTTCAACAATTTTATTGTCTATTGTAAGATGAATGCATCTACTTTTTTAAACATGCAAAATGCCAGCAAGATGTAGTGGCATATCATTAATCTCATTACTTGGGAGGCAGAGGCATGCAGATCCTTGTGACTTTAAGGCCATTTTGTTCTACATAGTGAGTTCCAGGAGAGCCAGAGCTACATAGTGAGACCCTGTCTCAAAACAAACAAACAAGGCATGAGAAATTATAAATACTTCCCCACCAAAACTAAAAACAAAATAGCTTTAAAGCACAGGAGAAATATCATTATATCCTCTTCATGAATGAAGGAAGAAATGCACAACAAATGCATGCAAAATTCGGCCAGACTTGGACAAGGGGTATTTCTAAGGAAAAGAATAGGGGAACCACAAAGCTAAATGTGTGAAAGTTTGAGCCTTACTTAAGGGACAGCATATGTGAAGTTCAGTTTCTATGAAGTATATGAAAGAGTTCCCTACTCTGAGACCTCAGAAAAAATGAAGGCCACAGCAAGAATTATTTGAAACCCAGCAAATGTTAATAGAACTTCTGAAAGCTTTCAGTTTAAAAAGAGGATCTAAAATCAAAAATGTTACAGCAAAACTTGGTGTTTTGTCCTCTTCAGAGATTTCTAGTGTCACTTAATGTATCAAAGCTTTGACAATCATACCTTTAATGTCTTTAAAACCACATTATATATTTAACCTTATTTAACATATTTCATCTCAGTGTTTCTATGAATCAAAACATTATTTATCAGGCTCTTGAAAGATGGCTTAGTGGTTAAATGCTCTTGCTCCATATGGAATGGACTGAAGTTTGGGTAACCAGGTAACAAGCCAAGTTTTCCACAGATAACTGAAACTCCCCTTGAAATGGATGAAAAGTTTCTTTTTTTTTTTTTTGGTCTAATCTCTTTCTCTATACACAAAAGTGCACACACCTGCAGACACATTGCATATGCACATACACATACAGAGATGCATGCATTCCTTCATTAATAAAAATTTCACAGAAGAATATTTTTTCTCTATGTCAGTTTAGAAGTGACTTGAAAAATAGATGATCAAAAGAAAGACAAGCAGAGAGGAATCATAGTATGGCAATCCTTTCTATGTAGGAAAATTATGAATGTAACATTTCAGAAAGGATTAGGAATCTAAGAAGCAGGGAGTATGTATAAAATGGAGAATGAAATAAAAATAAGGAACATAAAAGACTAGAAGGTGAGGCAATAGAGATCAATTTCCAGTATTAGTTATATAAACTAGAAACACTAAAAGTGCTTAATGTCTGGATGTCACCTTCATTCAGCATTATCCTGAGCACCATTTACAATATATTCTTACTACTGTTTAACAACTATATTAGGATAGAAACAATTTGTTAATTTCAGGTGTTTGTGACAGAGAAAATGGGAAGCTCTTCACAGTTAAAACAAGATTCTGAATGAATGTGTATATGTGCATGTGTTCACAAACGTGTATGTAGAAGAGATAGATGTATATAAGAGACATGGAGATACAGGATAAAGGAAAACAATTATAAGTAAAATACCTGGTAAGTAAAAGAAAGATAATAATTGTATTTATGTTTCTCTAAGACACCAAAAAATCAGTACAGAAATATATTAAACATATCATATATTGTTTCTAACTTTATTTTCAAAATACTGAAAAATGTTTTGTTAAGCCACAATACTATGCCATACATTTTTGTCTGTGTTCATAGTGTCTCATGAGATTTTAAAAACTCATTAGCTGACAAAGTTGTACTAATTCTGGGGTTTTACTATTAAAATGAAATTCTCTTGTGTTTTAGTGGCAAAATGTACTTGATAATTGGTTCTGTGAAAATTACACATTTATGGACTTCGTCAAGATTATTTGAGGGAGAAATACGTGTGTGTGTGTGTGTGTGTGTGTGTGTGTGTGTGGTGTATGTGTTGTGTGTGGGGGGTGTGTGTGTGTAATCTACTAACTATATAGTAATAGTAAGAAATTGCTAAAAGATTGTGTTTCCTAGATATAGCAACTTTTAAAATGAAACAGGACTATACAGAACTCAAATTTGCCTATATGAAAGTATGTCTTTTAAATAATTAAATGTCAAGTATTTGTCTCCTTGATTGGTAGTTTGGGTAATTTGGCTCCTTGATAAAGAGCCAAGCTCAATTGGCTACATCATCTGGAATTAAGTGGATCTGTCTACAAATTTCCTGGGAGCATTCTCAAATGAAATCTAGACACATCTTGACTGATGTGGAAATAATTAATCTACACTTGTGTTATTATAGAAAATGTAATATCTTCAAGACATGATCTTTGGAAATCTGAAAAGTTGGACGCTTTAACTGTACTTGGGAATGCACAAGTCATTTCTGGCTTTTATTTTAATATTTGTTCCAAAGCTTCCTTCTCCATTGCTCTGCTAAATGCTAACCAAGCGCAACTTAGAGGATAAAAGGGTTTATTTGACTTACAGACCAGTCCACCATTGAAGGAAGCCAAGACAGGAAGGGACTGAAGCAGAAATGAGAGAAGAGTGATGTTTACTGGCTCCTTCTTCTTAGCTTCCTCAGCCTGTCTCTTATACAATCCAGGACCACCTTCCCAGGGGTGGAATCACCCACAATAAGCTAGGCCCTTTCCCATCAGTCATTAATTAAGAAAATGCCCCACAGTTTTGCCTAAAGGCCAAACTTATAGAAAAAAAAACTCCTTAATTGATATTCCCTTTACCCAAATGGCTATAGTTCATGACACGTTGATATGAAGACAACACAGCACATCATGCAATCTTGGCTAATGTAAACAAACCACCAAATACTGAAAAGCTTATGAATAATACATTTTTTATTTTGAAAACAGAGAGTATTTCTATAGTAGATGAACATATACTAAGTTTCATTGTCTTAATTTCCAAGTGATTTAAAGACACCCACTGGGAGAATGGTACAATTCATGAGAAAAATTTAAATTTATGAAAGGAAAAGTTATCTTCTCCCAGATATTTATATATGCAAAGATTTATGCTTGAATTGCTATATAAGCACATATAAAAATATCTAAACATGCTTTTATATATGTACATACGATGATTAGAAATGGTCATTCACTGACTTATTGGCAATAAAATGATTATTTTTAAAACATTAGAAAAACAAAGCTTTACCTTCATCAAAATATCTGGATACAAGATTAAGTCAGAAAAATCAGTAGCCTTCCTATATCCAAAGGACAAATTGTCTGAGAAAACATTCAGGAAAACAACACCCTTTACAATAGCCACAAATAAATAAAATACCTGGGATAACCCTAATCAAGCAAGTTAAATCTTTGTATGACAAAATCTTCAAGTCTTTGAAGAAAAAATTAAAGAAGATATCAGAAGATGGAAAGATCTACCATGTTCATGGATTGGTAGAATTAACATAGTAAAAATGGCCATCTTACCAAATCAATCTACAGATTCAGTGCAATCCCCATCAAAATTACAATACATCTCTTTATAAACCTTGAATGGACAATTCTCTGTTTTATGTGGAAAAAAACTCAGGATAGCTAAAACAATCCTGAATAACAATTTGAAAAGAAATTTCTGGAAGTATCCCCAGCCCTGATTTCAGGCTGTACTACTGAGCTATCATCATAAAACACACATAGAATCTGCATAAAAACAGAAATATTGATCAATGGAATTGAATTAAAAACTCATACATAAATCCACACACCTATGGATATCTGATTTTTGATAAAGAATCTGGAAACACACAATGAAAAAAATAAAGCATTTTCAACAAGGGGTGCTGGTCTTACTGAATGTCTACATGTTGAAGAATGCAAATAGATCTGTATCTACCACCCTGTACAAAACTCAAGTACAAGTGGATCAAAGACCACAAAATAAAAACAGACACACTATACCTGATAGAAAAGAAGGTAGCAAATAGCCTTGAACACATTGGCACAGGTCACAACTTCCTAATCAGAACACCTATAGCATGGGCACTAAGATCAACAACTAACAAATAGGACCTCATGAACTAAAAACCTTCTGTAAGGCAAAGGACACCATCAATGGGATAAAACAGCAACCTACAAAATGGGAAGAGATCTTCACCAACTCCACATTTGATAAAATATCCAAAGAACTCAAGAAGAAACTAGACATCAACAAACCAAATAATCCAATTTTAAAATGGGGTACAGACCTAAACAGAGAATTTTCCATAGAGGAATCTCAAATGACCAACAAACACTTAAAGAAATTTTCAACATCCTTTGCCATAAGGGTAATGCTCATCAAAATGACTTTGAGATTCTATCTTACACTTAATCAAAATGGCTATGACGAGTAACACAAGAGAAACCTCATGTTGACAAGGACGTGGAGCAAGGGAAATATTCTTTCACTGGTGATGGGAGTGCAAACTTGTACAGCCACTATGGAAATCAATATGGTGCTTCCTCAAAACATTGGGAATTGATCTACCTGAAGATCCAGCTATACCACTCCTGAGCATATACCGAAAGGATGTTCCATTCTACCACAAGGACACCTTCTCACTATATCCATAGCAGCTTTATTCATAATAGCCATAAACTGGAAATAATCTAGATGTCCCTTAACCAGAAAATTGATAAAGAAAATGTGGTACATTTACATAATGGGGTATTGCTCAGCTGTTTAAAAAAAATGACATCATGAAATTTGCAGGCAAATGACTGGAACTAGAAATAAATCATCCTGAGATAAACAACCCAGATCCAGAAAAACAAACATGACACGTACTCACTTATAAATGCATGTTAACTGTTAAGTAAAGGATAATGATGCTAAAATCCACAGACTGAAGGAAGTTAAGTAATAAAGAGGGCTCTAGGGGAATGCATGAATCTCTCTGGGAAGGGGAAATAGATTTTGCAGGAAGACTGGGAGCAGGTGAGGATGATAACACCAGGAATCAGTTGGGGAGGGATGGAAGGAGAAAGAGAGTATGGGAAGAGATGAATGTTATTGGGGGCATTTAGAGGGTGATGAGGAAAACCAATGCAGTGAAAACTTCCTGGAACTTATGAGGGTGACCCTAGGGAGGATTCCTAGTAATGGGGAATACAGAGCCTGAACCAGCCGTCTTTTGTAACCAGGCAAGGCCTCTAGCGATAGGACTGGGACACCAATGCAGCCACAAAACCTTCCACCTACAAACTGTCCTGCCTGCCGGTTGTGCTAGAGCAGTGGTGACTCGGAGCTTTTGGGAGTGGCCCACCTGTAACTGGCCTAACTTGATGCCCAATCCACAAGAGTGAGCCCATGCCTAGCAATACTTGGGTGGCCAGAAACTGAAAGCTGGATGACCAAGAGAGCTAGGTTTGAACCAAACATGACTGGCAAAAAAAAAAAAAAAAAAAAAAAAAAGTCATTGAAATGATTCCTAAATATACTCAGAGATTGGTACCTAGCCCAAACACCATCAGAGAGGCTTCTTCCATCAGCTGATGGGAGCAGAGACACACAGCCAAACATTAGGCAGAACTCAGGGAAGTCTTCAGAATTGGGGAGAAAGGATTGTAGGAGTCAGAGGGCTCAAGGACATCAGGAGAACTTGACTCACAGAATCAGTTAAGCAGGGCTCAGAAGGGCTCACAGAGACTGAAGCAGCAAGTATGGGGTCTGCACTGGTCTGCGCTAGGTTCTCTGCATCCATGTTATGGTTGTTTTGCTTGGAGTTTTTGTGAGATTCATAACAGTGAGAGTGGGGGGGGTGTCTCTGACTCTGTCTGTTTGAGGAGCCTTTCCTCCCACTGGGTTGCCTCCTCTAGCCTTGATAAGAGGGTTTGTGTCTAGTCTTAGTGAATCTTGTTATGCCGTGTTCTGTTGACATCCCTGGGAAGCCTGCTCTTTTCTGAAGGGAAACAGAGGAGGATGGGGCAAGAGGAGACTTGGGGGGGAGGCAGGGACTGGAAGGAGTTAGGGAGGGGAAGCTGTGGTCAGGATGAATTTTATGAGAGAAAAATAAATTAAGAAAAACATCATGCATGTAGTAAGGAAAAAAGTAGAAAACTAACCTCGACAATTCATGGGGTAGTTTCTAAATAGAATATATATCCCATTTGTATTCAACAACAATAACAAAAACAGATATCTAGCCAATAATGATACATTGGTTTTTTGTTTGTTTGTTTTGTTTTGTTTTGTTTTGTTTTTTACTAAATCTCTATCATTTTATTTTACCAATAAAGACTTGCAAGCTGGGGTGAAAACCTGTTAGCTAAGAGAGGCACAGAAAGCAGACAGCTGAACTTCCTCCACTGTTGTCCCTGAGAACGTGCTTTCTCCTGCCCCATCTCAAACAAAAATCTCCAACTGGATGTCCCTCCCTTTTACATCCTGTGTGTCTCTCTCTCCATCCTCCTGATGTCCTCCCAGTGTCTATGGCTTTTTCCTGTCAACAGGTTGCTTGCTCTGCTTCTTCACCTATTTTTTTTTACTTAATTTTACTTAATCCTGTTTACAATATTCGAGCATAAAGTTCTTGAATTAAAGATGTGTGCTGGGGCTGAGCCACACCACAGCTAGAAGCAGGTTCCGCCAGTAAACAACACAATCTCCAGGTTCACAGTATGATAACATATCCTGCAACAATACTTCTATTTATTTATTTTTAGTTGAAAATATATTATTCTCTCATATAATACATGACCACAGTTTACCCTGCCTCCACTCCTCCCAGGTCCTGCCCCCACCCCTTTCCCCTGGATGTACTCTCCCACTCTCCCTTCAGAAAAGAGTAGGCCTCCAAGAGACAACAACCAAACACTAAAAAACAAGATACAATATGACAAGGGAAAAGCCCTCATATCAAGGCTGGACTAGGCAACCTACTAGGAGAAAAGAAGTCCCAAGAGCAAGGAGTCAGAGGGCTCAAGGACATCAGGAGAACTTGACTCACAGAATCAGTTAAGCAGGGCTCAGAAGGGCTCACAGAGACTGAAGCAGCTTAGAGAGTCACCTGCTTCCCTGTTATGAGCCCAACAAAAATGCCAAGCTAGCAGTCATAACATATAAACAAAGGATCTAATGTAGACCCATGTAGGACCCACATTTGTCACTTGAGTCTCTGTGAGCTCATATTCACCCTGCTTAGTTGATTCAATAGGTCATGTTCTCCTGGTGTCCTCCATCCACTCTAACTCCTATGATCCCCCCTCCTTGTCCTTGGGGTTCCGCTAGCTCCAAAGGGAGGGATTCAATGGAGACTTCCAATTTAGACTCTCTCTCCCCACATTGTCTGCCTAGGGGCCTCTGTACTTGCACCCATCTGCTTCCAGGAGATGCCTCTATGATGATGACTGAGCAATGCACTGATATATGAGGATAGCAGAATATCATTAGGAATCATTTCATTGGCTTTTGTTGTTGTTTGTTTTTTGTTTGTTTGTTTGGTTTGGTTTGTTTTTTCCAGTCATGTTTAGTTCTACCTGTTTCTGAATTATCTAGTCTCAGGTCTCAGTTTCCTAGCCATCCAGGCAGTGTTGGATATGGGCCACATATGTGGCATGGGCCACAAGTTAAACCAGACATTGGTTGACCACTCCCAAAATTCCTGCTTCACCACTGCCCCACCAGTTCTTTCAGGCATGACAGATTGTAGATTAAGAGTTTTGTGAATGGGTTGGTGTCCAGCTTTCTCTTTCAGTAGTAAATAATGATACCTGATGCTTTATTTTTATTTCTGTCTGCCAGTAGGAGCAGCAAATACATGCATGGGATAGGTTGAAATGATACATAAATATGTATTTGTGTTATAAATTTAATTCTACAAGAAGTCATTGAAAGAAAATTAACCATAACTAATCTGATAATTAGCTTTACTATTCTATAATATGTTAAGATTGATTATACAAAAATACACAGGAGAATACATCTTTTTTGACATTTATGATGGCTATATTTTTGCCTATGCTGGGCACTAAGGATGTTTGCTTTGTTCTTTCCCACTTTAAACTGTTAAAATTTAAGATTTATATTAGGTGTCATTATGTACATATCAACTGTTGACATAAAATACAAAGCTCTCATCTTAAAGGGAGTAAGAGATAGCTTATTTTGGAACCATTTTTAGTGAGCATGGCATGGGAACAGAGATTTAGGTTAACCCCCAATTCCATGTTCCAATGTGAAAGCAGTTTCACTAAATTTTTGTAGTCTCACAGAACAGAGAAAGTCATAAATCAAGGCAAGTTTAAAATACATTGTTGGGTACATCAGCAAGGCAGGTACAATGAGATGGGGAAAGGTTTTCTACAGGCTCAAGATGCTGTCTGATAACATTCTTAGTTTATGGACTGGTAGAAGCTAGTTTTCTGAAAGTCAATAGATTCTAAAAGATTTTTTTATCTATTGTCACAAGATGTTAGTTCTGACTAGGGGCAGTTCTGCAAAACTGGCTGTTCCTGAGAGCTATAACTTAGTGCAAGATAAGATAATTAGCCTTTGGACCTACAATATTCAAGTCTCTCCACAGAACTGAATTTCTAACCAGCCAATCATTCTCTAGAGACACAGACTCCATTCAGGAGTTTTCATTCACAACTAGATGCAACTTATTTACAGAACTTTTCATTCACAAAACTTGTATAGTTTTATGACACACACATATATAGTTAGCACCATTTGAATTTAAACCCCTGTGCATGAATGTCAAAGCTACACTGCTGGCACCATCAGTAAGATATACTCCCAAGAAAGAGACCATAACAGATTGGTGGCTGTAAGAATTTTTCTCAAAGTCTATGAAATGTTTCAGGCAAACATCACAGATCTTCTCATCTAGATTAACAAACGAAAAGAAAAAAGAAGAGGAAGAGGAGGAGAATAAGAATAAGAATAAGAATAAGAATAAAAGAAGAAGAAGAAGAAGAAGAAGAAGAAGAAGAAGAAGAAGAAGAAGAAGAAGAAGAAGAAGAAGAAGAAGAAGAAGGAGAAGAACTTTGAGGAGCCTTAATTGTATTGTGTTTACGAAGCATCCTAACATGATTAAGTTAGTGTATACAGAGACTGAAGTCCTTTAATCAAGGGACTCTGCAGTGCTACAGGTCATCTAACTCCAGCATCCCACAGTCCTGGGGACCTCTAACTCTAGGATCCCATAGTCCTGGGGATTTCTAACTCCAAGATCCCACAGTCGTTGGGGAGTTACAGCTCCCAGATCCTGCATTTCTGGGTGTTCCCTAATCCCAGATATCTGTATTTGTGAGTATTTTCTAAGTCTAGCATTCTGCATCCCTGGGTGTCCTCTAACTCCAGGATCCTGCATCCAATTTCTCAGAAACCTCTAACCGATGTTGTAGTGACACACTTTTATAAAAATATCTGTTACATTTAAAGGTACTGCACTTTGGCTGAAACTCACATGCAAGTTAAGGACACACCTTTAGTTCATTTAAGACTATATATTTAACCTGCTGTCCTACTGTATACTCAGCTTGTTTATGTATAACATGCCTTCAAGGGACTAATGTAACCAACATTTCTTGCGTTGGATTTCCCATGCAATAAATGTTTACAACTTAATCTAATGCAGAGCAGTTTGGAAGCAACTTTATATAAGAAATATACATACCTCCCACCTACATGTGATCAAACTCAACCACTGCAGATGACCTAAACAAACATAGGATGAACAGAAACTTATTCTTAACGGTATTAACTGCAAACAGAACACTTAATCTGCAAGTTATTTTTCCCCAGTTTTGGTTTCCTTGCATTTACATGCAAGATGTATTATTCTTGATCCCATTTTGGCCTCACAAAAGAATCAAAGAAAAACAAGAGCAAGAGAGTTATGAGGACAGGAAATGCATCCGGATACACATTTGCCCCTGTTTGGACCTGATGAGAAATATGGTGGCCTTGTGATTTTGCCTTTATAAACCGCCACAAAACGTGACTTGCAGCCATTTCCTGGGAATTCTGGAATGGACATGACCAGAGTACATCATGCTGGTGAGTTTTTAATTAAAGCTTGATTCAAATTTGGCTCAAAAATTGTGGAACTGATGATTCTTTTGAAGTTCTCAGCTTTAACACTTTCCTTGTTCTTTTATTGAGTCCAGTTTTGGTATCTCTGAGGTTGTTATTTAATGTTTAATGATGTACCAGGTTACTCTTCAGTCCTCAGGGACCTGTGGTATTAGAGGATTTACCATCTTGAGGTACTTGCAGTCCTGGGGGACATCAAACTCAGGGCTCAAACTCATAATCCTCAAATTTTCCTACATCCATAATCTTCTCTTCTCTGGGTTGTCCAAGGTTGTGTGTGTGTGTGTGTGTGTGTGTGTGTGTGTGTGTGTGTGTGTGT
>CABHPP010140376.1:0-42342 GCA_902168425.1 Peromyscus attwateri
CTGTAAGTTTCTGCATTGACCTCCTCGAGATGGCAGCCTGTAACTTGGAGCTATAAGCCAAAGGAAAAAAAAAACAAAATGTTTTTACTACCCTAAGTTACTATTGGGCAGGATATTTATTAAAAGCAACAGCACTTAAACCAGAACAGCAACGGCATTAGGTTAGTGTCCAGTGAATAAAACCATTATTAGACAATTTGATATAGGTGGTACATGGCACACATCAGAGAGGTGTTGGAAGACCTAGAAAGGGGGCACCTGGGGCAAGAGGAGCACACTGTAAAGTGGTCCCTTTGAGTAGACATCCCTGAGGCAACTATTTCACTGGGTCTGAAATCCTGCAGCATAAAGAAATCTTGAGTCTACCCAGAGGATCTAGGACCTCACATAACAGGAAATGTTAAAGTCTAAGGTGCCGCTTGTTCGTGGCCCGTGTGTTTCTCCACATTCTGTTTGCCAAGGGTGACATATCAATCCCTCCTTACTCTTCAAGCATGCTTTTTGTTTAAGTGCCAGTATGAAAACAATCTCTTTCTAAAGACTCACACACATACACACTTTCTTCCCTAATGCCTATTGTGCTATAGAACACAACATATAAGGAAGTGATATGTCATTATGTCTCCAGTTCTGGAGTGAGATAGCTGAGGACTCAGTCTAGAAATCCTGCCTCTTACAACAGCACATTGCTTCAAGGGGCAATGATGTATAACATTCTCCTGCAGATAGCATCTTTGTGATTCCTAAGTGGAAACACTGGCTACCTTGATATTTGATAATGAAATGAATATTATAAAATGCTATGGGAACAACATTGGGTAACAGCATTTTATTTTTTTAATATGAGAAACAGAAAAAAATGCACTTGACAATTCATGGGAAGTCCCATCAGGTTAATAATAAAGTAATTCGTCTTTGTGAATTAGGCAAAATAATACAATAAGAAAAGAAATGGGTTTTAAAAACATCCAAGACATGAGACTTAAAACTTCTAGGGTATGTAACTATCTAAATAAATAAATTTCTTATTCATAAGAGTGTAGTGATATATTGTATAACCTAATAAACTTGTCTGGGGATTAGAGGACAGAGCCAGCCACTAGCCACTAGATTAGACACAGAGGCCAGATAGTGGTAGCACACACCCTTAATCATATCACTCCAGAGGCAGAGATCCATCTGGATCTCTGTGAGTTCAAGGCCACACTGGAAACATAGCCAGGCAGTGGTGGCACACAACTTTAATCCCAGTATTGGGAAGCACACACACCTTTAATCCCAGGAAGTGACATGGCTGGGCAGAAAAAGGTATATAACATGGAGGAAAGAGGAACTAAAGCACTTCAGCTGAGATCCTTTCCAGTGAGGACTCAGAGGCTTTCAGTCTGAGGAAACAGGATCAGCAGAGGAGTTGGTGAGGTGGAGGTTGGCTGTGGCTTGCTCTGCTTCTCTGATCTTTCTTCTTTCACCCCAATATCTGGCTCCACTTTTTTTTTTAATTATAAGACCATCTAAGATTCAAACAACATAAGAGAGATACTTAATGCCATAAAACTTCTCTTAGAAGCTGACAATGTTATTGCCATACATTTGCCCCCACTCCTGTGCAGAATCAGCCCTTTATGGAAAGCGAGAATTTGTCTGTGAATTTAGAACCATTCTTAATCAATAAACATCATGAGATCATAAAAAAACAAAACAACAACAACAACAACAAAAAACAGCAAGGAATTGTTAGGCAGTTGGTTCCCGGGATACTGAGATATTTCTCCATTATTTTTTAATTATCATTTAATATTGGTATTTCATACATAGGATATAGACTCAGTTTTAGGATAAATTATAAATTGTTAAGGAATAATGATTAACAGACTGGCTTTGTCTAGTTCCAAGCCAACAAAAGCATTGTCTGATAATTGAACAGTGGACTTTGAAAATTAGACATTCATGAAAACAAACCCTTCTTGTTGGAAACACAGCAATTGCAAGAGTCCACCTTAGTGTCACAGCAGGTTCCTGAAGTTATTATTGCATTTAATTAGCATTCTGTCATGTGGGGGGATGTTTTACCTGCATTCAGATTATATACAGAACATGATTTGAAAGCATTTCTTGCCTCAAACATCAAAGAAAATTGAAGAAATCAGCACAAAACTTATCTTTGTTATCAAATGCCTGGGGATGATTAAATCAAATAAAAGAGAAAGAGATACAAATTATAAATGCAGTTTTATGGTGACATTTGATTTTTCATACAGAGGTCTTATTTCAAGTAGAATTATATAATTCAGCAAATTACTTTGTTGTGATATAATTTTAGCTATTCTGTCATTCACTTTCTTTAACAAATAAAATGGTATGAGATGTGTCAATTCTTAGTATGTAGACCATCACCCAATAACTGCTTGAATCTATTATTATTAATGTGTTAATTATATATTTAGATTATTTACTATTGTATTAAAATTCATCAAGGTAGTTTTTGTAGCAGAATAATTTTTAAATTTAAAGAATATATACATTGATATGGTGTAAAACTTTCCATACTGACAATGCTGTAGGAATACTTCAGGCCAAATAATAATACTAAGACTATAAAACAGATTCTATGCAACACAATATGAAGTTTTTCTTAATATTTTCATATGCTTACCCATGATGTTGTTGATATGGCTATTTAGTCATGGTGATTCACAAATTGTATTTAGTAGATACTTCTTAGTCACTTTCTGGGAGGTAAATTTCAAATCAGTAGCAAAGAATGAAACTTTTATGAAAATGTGTATAAAAGTACATTTCTCATTTTCCCTGCATTGGGAATATAGTCATTTATGCCTAAGTGGTAGTATAGTTTTACTTCTGCAAGTAAACCATTTTAAAATTATGTTTCCTAAAAAAGCTACAGGATCAATAATTAAATACAGCCAGTTAAAATGTAAAGTATGTGTTGGCATTACAAGATCAAACATTCAGTGGAGATATAGATGAATTAGAATCCACAGGAAATATATTTTTTTCTATTGGATTTATTGTTGAAGTTGTATGTATAAATAGTGATCTTGGACAGAGGAAAGAGTTGTCACTCAAAGAGTTGCTGTTACTCTTTCATGTGATTATACTTATGATCAAAAATGAATCCCTATTTGTTTGAAAAAATATAAGACTCAGACATATTTAGTTTTTGTCAAATACAGTTCTGTAAAATGTTCACAGATAACATGGGGACTTGTTAGATTGTAGGTTCATACTCTGCTTTAGATTGGAAACAGTTGTGGGGGAGGTAAACAGAAGAAAGATGGGACCAACTGTGACTTAGTGAGATAAGGGCTGCTGGGGACAATGGCATCCAAGAAGTGCGGTAAAGAAAGGAAGACAAGACTCATGTTCTGAAGCTTGTACAGAAAACAGTTACAGCGGATAGTAACTTGAATCCAGACGCTAAAGGTGGGAACAGTTCAGATCCTGGGGAATATTCTAAAAATATAGCTTTCAGTTTACATATATGCCATAAAAAAAACTGAGAAATCAATATAGGTGAGCAGGTTTCCGAAGTTTAAGATGAAAACGTTACATTTCCTGTGATGGAGAACATTTTTTTTTTGTTGTTGTTGTTATTTTGAGACATGCTCTCACTGTGTATTTCTGACAGGCCTCAGACTCATTGAGATCCTTCTGCCTCTACCTCTGCCTCCTGAGTGCTGGGACTGAAGGTGTACACCACCATGCCTGGGTACTACGGGGCCTTTTGAGGTGAAATGAGTTTCCTCAAATTACAGGAAAGCAAGAGTCAAAGTGGAAGAGCTTGGTTATAAATGTAGACAAAGAAATTTTGACATCAATACTGAGAGCTTAGGCATCGGCCTGAGCATTTAATTGTCATAAGAAAGATTAACAAAAAAATAGAAATATTAGTGTAACTTTTACAAGATATGGACTTTATTGCAAGGAAAAAGGTAATCCACACAGTAGGTAAAAATCAAACATCTGTGTGCTGGATTGGACAGAGTATTATATACTATAAAGAATTGCCTGAGCCAAGGTGTCTGGGCTGGGGTTGTTAATCATAGAGAACTGACAAGAAGGGAGTTGTTGGTTACTTATTTGTTGATAGGCATATATTCACAATTTCTCTGGGTCTTAAGTCCTTGTCACTTATGATAAGATCATTTTCCTACTATTACAGAGAAGAAACCACCCTTAAAAAGGTTGTGTCTTCTTCCTAGAAAGAAAAAGCAAAACAGAGTGGTCTGCCTGCATCTGTCATCCTTCAAGGTCCTGTAACAGAAAATAACACTCACATCAAAGGGCTGTAGTTTGTGATATATCTGCCATCCTTTGTAAAAAAAAATTATGAAGTACTTCTAAAACACAAATATGTAAGCAAACATTAGTGTTTTTAATTTTTTATTTGGCAAGTTAATATTTAAAATAATTAGACTGGAAAACTAAATTCTTTTTTTTTCTTTAAGAAATTTTGTATTCATTTTACATACCAACCACAGATTCCCCTCTCTTTCCTCCTCCCTGCCCCCACAGCCTCCCCAGCCTTCCCCCAACTCACCCCCTATTCCCTCCTCTGAAAACATAAGGCCTCCTATGGGGAGTCAGCAAAAACTGGTACATTCAGTTGAGGCATGTCCAAGCCCCTCCCCCTGCATAAAGACTGTACAAGGTGTTCCACAATAGGTAATGGGATCCAAAAAGCCAGCTCATGCACCAGGGATGGATCCTGATCCTACTGCCAGGGGGGCCTTCAGTAGATCAAGCTACACAACTGTCTCGCTTATGCAGAGGGCCTAGTCCAGTCCCATGGAGGCTCCACAGCTGTTGGTGTAAAGTTCATGAGTTTCCACTAGCTTGGTTCAGTTGTCTCTGTAGGTTTCCCCATCATGATCTTGATGCTCCTTGCTCATAGAATCCCTCTTCCCTCTCTTCAACTGGACTCCTGGAGCTCAACATTGTGCTTGGCTATGGATCTTTGCATCTGCTTCCATCAGTTACTGGATAAAGGCTCTATGAGGACAGTTAAGGTATTCAGCAATCTGATTACCTGAGTAAGACAGTTCAGGCAACCTCTGCACTATTGCTAGTAGTCTAAGCTGGGGTCATCCTTGTGGATTCCTGGGAACTTTCCTAGCATCAGGTTTCTCCCTATCCCCATGATGTCTCCCTCTATAAAGGTATCTCTTTCATTGCTCTCCCACTCCGTCCCTGTTCCAGCTTGACCATTCCATTCCTTTACATTCTCATCCTCCATTCCCTACCCTCTATTGCCCGCCTCACCCCCATTTACTCATGGAGATCTCATCTATTTCCCCTTCCCAGGTTGATCCACATGTACTGTTTAGGCTCCTCCTTGTTAGCTAGCTTCTCTGGAGCTGTGGGTTGTAGTCTGGTTATCCTTTGCTTTACAAAAGTGGATACTAGATGGAAAACTAAATTCTAACAGCATCATGGAGGTTAAAAAATGCAAAATCCCAACACATACATGGAATGCTCAAAATTGTGAGCAATAAAATCAAAGTAAACAATGTGTGATGGTCCTTAACAAAGCATTGTAAATCACAGGTGTCTCTTAGCCAAGAAGACCATTGAATATAGAAAATCTACACAATTCATCTTATGCAGGCAGTGTAAAAAAAAGCTGTAAATTTCAGAATTTTTTACTAAAATATTCTGAATCTGCAGAGAAGTACCTTGAAGCTGAAATATCAAATGTTCTAGAACACATTCTTTAAAGAATAAAATGTGAGTGATGCAGGCAGACAATGCGATAATGCAGGTAGTTATTTGCTTGTATTGGTATGACTTTTTATTTCTTAAATGTAAAATCTCCCATTAAGATGAGATGAAAAAAAAATCTTTATAAAAGTCGATAGGAGATTCACAAAGCCAGAGGTTAGGAAGGAGCTCCTCTCAAGGGACCCCAGAGGTTCCCTCAGGGTGACTGCCTCCTGCTTCACTTTTGTCCCCACAGAAGACTTCTTTCCTCCCTTGTCTTTTCCCTTCACACAGGAATAACAGTAGTTCATCATTTCAGAGTTTCTGCACTCACCATGGAGGCTGGCACTTTCACTGTCCTAATTACAAATGAATACAAGAGAGGATGCGAGCGGTCCCCCTTGAGTCAAGAGCCACTCAATTAGGTAAGCGAGAGAGTCTGACATAAACAACTGCCACAGATGTTCACACAGGCTTTGTTCCGTGTCGTTCATAGAGGAAAGTATGTGATAAATTCTCATGAGATCATGAGGAATTTGGGGTCCAGTGAAGACTTGTTGGAAAGGAGCTTGCAGAAAAACTGAAGTTAGTCATCACATGACTTGGAGGCAGGATTAAGGCAAGTTAAAATCAAACCAGCACAAAACAGAGTGCTCAAGTTTAATCGGGACATGTTTGGTACTAAAACTTACAACCTTACAGAAAATGTGTTTGTTTTACTTTCATATTCAAATATATGTAAGTTTGCACTATCTATACACTTATTTATATACAAAATATGTTTGTTTATGTCTTAGTCCATGTCAATTACTGTGAAGCGACACCATGATCAATGCAACTTTTATAAAGAAAAGCATTTAACTGGGGTGTCTTATAGGTTAATAGGTTTGGTCCATTGTCATTATGGTTAGAAACATTACAGCATGCAAACAGACATGATGCTGGAGAAGCAACAGTTCTACATTCAGATGAGCAGGCAGCAGGAAGAGAAGGAAAGCCACTGAATCTGGCTTGAGCTTCTGAAACTACAAGGCCTACCCCTAGTGACACACTTCCACCAACAAAGCCACACATCCTAATCCTTTCAAATAACGCCACTCTCCATGAGCTTATGGGGGAGCTATTTTCATTTAAACTATCACAGCTTGCATATATACATATGTATTATGTATTATATCTACGTAAATATGTATATATACACTTTCAGACTCGGTTGTCTCTTCAGAGACTAATATCATTGTCTGGTTAGAAATTGTAGACAAAATTTTTAGGTTAATATGTCAAACTAAAAGCACAAATACTTATGTGAATTAAAAAATCTTGATGCACAGATGCTGCAGGCCACAGAAATATGAAGTACAGATTCAGCTGACAATGCAAAAGCTATTACCTGGAAGAGTAAGAACTTCATATTTCTGTGGCTCGCAGCACTCAGAGTTCTTAACAGACCAGGTAAACATTGCCAATTGTAACAGAGGTCACATCGGATCCAATTTGATAATGGAGAAAAACTATCCTTCTGATCTCTGTGTCTTTTATCAGTAGACAACATGTCTGTAATAAACACATTTGGAGTAGAGAGAACATTTTCTGAATTCTTATTTTTTAAGATTTAAAAATTAGAGCTAGTCCTGGTGGTGTACTGGTGATAAACACTTGTAATCCAAACTACTGTGGAAGGGTCCCAAGTTCAAGACCAGCTAATGCAAATAAATGAAACCGTCTTAAAATAAAACATAAAAGAGGGATGGGAATTATAGTTTCCAGGCCCTTGTCCTAGCATACATAATGCCTGAGGTCAATTCCAGAACCATTAAACAAACAAACAAACAAACAAACAAATATTAACCTCAACTTTTTCATTCATTTTTAGGTTCATTTATTATTTTTATGGTGGATATTTTTCTTTTCATGAGAATTCTTGGAGCTGGAGATATGGTCCAGAAGTTAAGAGCTTGTTGCTCTTGCAGAGGACCTGGATTTGGTTCATAGCACCCACATTGAGTGACTCTTCCATAGGATCTAAAATCTCTTCTGGCCACTGTGTGCACTTGCCAAGCACTTTGAGTTCATTCATACAGGAAGCCACACACACACACACACACACACACACACACACACACACACACACAAGGCTTCACACACACACATATATATATATATATATATATATATACATGTAAAAAATAAATTAATCCCAAGACGGCTTCTATTTGTCTCTAATGTACAGGGAATGGAGAGGTTATGTAGCATGTTTTTATCAGATGACTATACAATAGTCTAGTTAAGCTGTTTATTAATGATAGCCTAAAGTCAAGTTTTATAGAATGATAATTTACTTAGAATGTACCAATTAAGAGAAATGATTCAGGGAGTACAAGTTTATTTTTTGCTGTGTTTTTAATGATATCTCAAACTTTGGAAGCATAGACATTATGCTGAATTATACCTACAAATGAGCAAGTAGAGTAGGCAGGTGTTTGTATTTTTCTCTGTGTAGACAATATCAAGGTAAGTCTTGCATTTTGGATGGTTAAGTACACGTGACAGGGAAGCTTTTGTATCTTCAGGTATTCTCTGTGGATACAATACAGCTCCCTGGAGCCTATATGTTTCTGCAGAGTGAACTGAGTACCCAAATAAGAGCAATTAAATTTTGCAAAGCAAAAGCCTCATGTTTTGTCAAAAATAAATTATAATTCTGAATTGAATCTGCATATTAACAGCTTTCATTATTATCTCAATTCAGCCCTTATATAGTATTCATTTCCAACTGCCTCCAGCTTTTTCACGATCTGAAAATGCAAAACTACTTTTGAGAATCTGTATGTGTCTGATTGCCTTGAATACTGTGAGGGGTTCTTTAGAATATAAGTCATGAATCATTAAAGGATTTATTTAGTATCTGGAGCATTGAAAAGGTTTGGAATGCATTTTCAAAAGAGGTAAAGCAAACTACTACCTCCTGGGTTTTGCTTCCAGAACTCACATTCTCAGTGAATGATAGTTTCCCCTCCCAGTGTGCTCCTGAGCAGGAGGTGTACAAAATAGAAGATGAGGCAAAATCCCTGTGAGTATAAGGTAAAATAACATCAGAGAATAAGGTAGCATTTTTTGTTTAAAAACTAAATCAAAAGCTTGTACATGCACTCTCAGAGAGGGAATGTTAAGCTAGCATCCGTTCTAGTATCGAGCTTTTTTTCCTGCATTTTCAATGTATTTTTGTCTTCAGTAACTGCTTGCAAGCAAGAAAGAAGAATTAACTTGTAAAATTCATTTCCATCCATAAGATGAGTGTCCAGAAATCATCAGCACTATACCACTTCTCTTTTGTAAGAATTAAATAGGGGATAAAATGGACACTGTATATCTAATAGTTTCGTTTGGATGATGTTGGTGATGAAGGGAATGAATAAAGTACACTAAATACATTTTTTTCATTACAGAATAAAATATTACTTATAATATGTGTAGAGAGATTTAAATTCAAATTATTTCACTTAAGTTTTCATCTTAGAAACTTCCAAAGTAAATAAAAAATCTAAGGCATTTATAATGATGCAATCAAGGTAATGCTATCTTGTCCTGACTCCATATTGTGATTGCTTAGACAGTTCTCAGCACTCTACGCCCCTACCATATAGAAATAGTCAACATCTGCCTTGTCAACACATTTGTTATTTCCATAACACTGGCCATCATCCAAATGTATAAGCCAATATAATTCCTATTTATATGAACTATAACTGAAGAAGTGATAAGTAAAAAATAATTGTCATATTATGTCTGACTATGTTCTGCCATGAACAACTGTCTCAATGTTACTGAGTCTGGCGCCAAAAGATTTTGAATCATGAGTCCACTCTTAGTCACAAGCCAAAATTAAATGATTCTTCTTTTGTTTTGTTTTTGTTTTTTCAAGACGAGATGTCTCTGTGTAGCTTTGGCTGTCCTGGAACTCACTTTGTAGAATAGACTGGCCTACAGAGATCCATCTGCTTCTGTTTCCCTGGTGCTGGGAATCAGTGTGGTTGTCTGTATCTTTCTCACATGAATTCTTTTACACTATCCTTAGTTCCTTTACATAAACTTTTTGCCATTGTTAAATATTAATTTATGCCTTCTTTTCGTACATTTTTAATGGCAGCCGTATCACTCTGTCTTATTGTTCTTTAAGTATAAAAATCCACATTTGGAAAATACTTGCATGAGATTAAATGACATATGATTAATGTCCCCAACTAATAAAAAGAAATTGCTAGAACATGAGCTTAGAAGGTAACGTTTGAAATACTGGCACAAACTTCCTGATAGAACTAAAAGAGTCTGTCCAAGTCTTCAAAATCCCAACATCAGGACGAGAGTGATGTCTCAATGGTTAAGAACTCTTGTACTTGCAGGAGACCTGGTATTGGTTCCTATCACTCACAGCAGGCAACCTACAGTGATCTGTAACTCCAGTTGCAGATCTGACATCCTCCTCTGATCTAAACATGTGGTACACATTCAGACAAACAGGCACACATACATACACACAAAGAAAAATAAATGTAATTAAAACAATTAATGAATAAAACAAAATTACAACATGACAATAGGAAATGATGATTCTAAGCACGAAAGCCAATGAAGATGGATATCTAGATCAGTGTAAGGAGGTGCAGTGAATACCAGCACTAGCACTTTCTCCATTCTATCCTGAGTTGAACATAGACTCCCCATCTTTATCAGCATGTCTGTTGGGCTATTTTTAGGGAGACTCACCCCTCTTTCCTCTCCCAGTGAGCTAAACTGGGGAATAAGCTGCAAAACAGTGTTGAAGAGCTATGGATATATTTGATCAAGGGTTACCACTGACCTTGCAAAAATGATAGGTTCATACTGGTACATAGTGCAATCAAGTTAAAAAAATAAAAACTACAGTTTGGTTACAATGAGAAAGCATCATGGCAGAGGTGAAACTGGACACCATTGTTTCTGATTTTTTTTAATTAACTTCCATTCTGTACAAAAGAGAAAGGAATTTGAAACCTACAAAAACATACAGAAAAGAAAGCACTGTATACTTCCCACAGAGATTAGATGGCAGAATTTAATTCTAGGTCTATATGTGCTCCTTAGAGGATGAATAATGAGTAAGAAAATAAAGTTGAACTCCTGGAAATACACTACAGTCTGATAAAGAGGAAATCCTATCTTGCAAGTGAAAGGAAAAGTGTACCTCTTAAAAATGATTTATAGTAGCAATATTTTAGAAATCCACTTGGTATTTTAATAAGATTCAGGAAGTCAGGGTGAAAAGCAGGACACACATAAGGAAAGAGCATCTTCACGATTAAAGAAGAAGGCTGTGAATCTTTTAAGTTCAGCACATAGATGAAAGGAAGGTGTTTTGCTTTAAAGTAGGATGCAGAAGTGTCCAAGGAAAAGCTAGAAACAAACAAAATCACTCCCCTGGAAGGGAGGACGTGAGTGAGAGGCTTCGTCCTCATCTCTGCTCCACAAATATAACTCAGCCACTTGTTCTCAGCTTCTGTAGACCAAATTCTGAGCATATAATTAGAGGGCTCTCCTATCCCATGGTTCTGTGTTCCTTGTGTCCTGAGTCTTCTCTGGTGCTCTCAGTTAAGGCTGAAGTAAATGTGATCCTGATGGAGGCCGTGGAGTGTAGCCTGAGTGGTACTGACTGAAATGATTGCACAGTTGTTTAGATAGCAATGCTATGACTGAACATTAAGTGACTACTAACAGAAGAGGAGCGTCAGGCTGGCATTCACAATAGTGAGGTAGCGGCACTGATCACCATGCCATGATGATTTGGACTTCAAATAATCAGACATGTCAAAAGGGTGATTGATGTCTATTGTAAGAAAATTAATTTTCCTGAAGGAAGATAGTACTTAGAACTTCTTCAAAATATGTTTTTAATTGAAATAGAATCACATCACTTTCCCCCAACCCCTCTTGTCCCTCATCCTCTTCCCGGTGCTTCCCCTCGATTCCCTTCCATGCCACACCCACTCTCAAGCTGATAGCTTTGCCTTTTCATTATCATTGTTACTTATGTCTATGTATGCACAAATATGTTAATACAACCTGCTGAGTTTATTTTACTTAAATGTAATTAGATTAACTTATAGACAAAGTTAGTAGAATCAAATTAGCATTCAATTATAGACTATTTTTCTTTTAAGTTCAGCATAACAACTAAGATAGTACCTGTATAAATTAGGCGGGGAAAGATGGTACTCAAAGAAGGAATAAGATGCTCTGAGTTCTCTAATACAGTTGCCAGAAGTTAATGAAGAAACAAAGAAGAGTTGATGGGAGTTTTAATTGCAAAGCTGTGACTCTAGACTTGCTCACAGCCACCTGTGTTTTAGCCACATTCTTCCTGTGTAACCATCTAAAACCGAAAACATATCACAAAAGCAGCACAAATCAAAACAATACCCAAAGCTCATCAAAAGAATATGGGAGAACATGTCTTCAATGGCATGCAGCACAGCCCTTGGAACTATGCACTGTGTTTTTCTTCTGTAGGGACCATCCACTACAGTGCCTTCATGGCAGTTGCTGCTCACAGTAATGACCTCATCAGTATTGGTGTTCACATAGTAGGAACAGTCTCCTACTTGTGTCTAAAGAGAATTCTTTGGAAACATGTTTGGTAGAATCAAATGTCTATACTTTCTTAGGGAAGTTATCTATGAGATCCTTGTTGTTTTAGTTTTTCCTCCATTTTTTTTATCTGTGTAATAAACCAATGAGGAAAGGATTAGAAAAGTGAGATATTTAACATGCATAGAGAAACAGGCAAGACAAAGGGTAAAGACCATGAGGACCTCCGTTCTGGTTCTTTATTGGTTCAGGAGTATCCTTGCTGCTGCTGTTTTTCTTTGTGTGCGTGTGTGTGTGTGTGTGTGTGTGTGTGTGTGTGTGTGTGTGTGATATCTATTTTACTCTAATATTGATTAAAAATGCACCACTTAATTAGGCATTTGAAACTATTTTTCTAAGAATGCAGTATGCAGGAGAAACCAAATTCCAGGTTTAAAAATATGCATAAGGATTTTGTGGTAACTGTTTCTCTAGAGCATGTCTGTGGGCCACTTTCTCTACCCTATCATCACTTTTTCATCCCTCTAGGTTACTAAAAGGTCACCTGGTGACAATAAGTAATAAAATAAAGAATGAGTTATGTAATTTAGAAATTCGGTCCTACATCATAATCAAATGCCCAAAGTTAACATAAACAGAAAGCTCCTTTCTTCCCACAGCTCAGTTCTGCTTCAGATAGGGATCTCTACTTACAGAAGGAAATGAGATAAGCCAACTTTATCAGTGTTTGTTGCTTGTAAAATTCCTCTTCTTCCTTTTTTTTTCTCATTTAGCAAGTCATAACTATCAGTAATGAGAAGGGAACTATGAGTAGTAGCATCATTTTTATGTGTCCATGCAGGCCAGTTGATAACCACTGGCATGGCAGGCATTTGAAGTTGCTTGTTGTGTGAGTGCTTAGTGGGGAAGCCATGGATGTTTCTCTTTGAATCTTTCCCACTCATGCCTTTGTCCACATTTAAGTGTGATAACCACTGTGTTTCTCTTGAGCATCACTGTTTCTTCCAACTGTCCTGAAGAATCCCACCATGATAAACACAAAGTAGCCCTCTTGGAAGTCTTCCACATGTAGTTCATAGAGAACGTTTGTGCATCTTGTACCCAGACAAATGTTCACAGTGATTAAACTAAGGTCAATTACCCATAGTTTCACCATATTCTCAGATATCCAGCAAGTGTATATTCTTTTAAGCCTCCACGAATGCCCCACTGTGCACTTCAGATACTGAGATATCTATGTTCCTTAAGTTTCACTCTAACATCTCTGGTTTACCTTTCTATTAGAAAGAGGGAGGGTTAAGACTGTGGTAGCTGGAATAAGAATGCCCACGCCCCCCCCAATAGGCTCATAAATTTGAGTTCTTGGTCTCCAGTTGTTGGAACTATTTAGGAAGGATTAGGAAATGTGGCCCTGTTGAAGGAGGTGTGTCACACCAGTGCTTCCTGCTGCACAGAAAAGTGTAAGCTCTTAGCTACTGCTCCCAGCATCATGCCTGTCAGTCTACCTGCCACCTTGTTCCTGACCATGATGGTCATGGACTCTCTCTGAAACTGTAAGCAAGCCTCCAATTAAACACTTCCTTTTGTAAGTTGCCTGGCTCAGGATGTTTCATCACATCAATAGAAGAGTAATTAAGAGAGGTGAGGAAAAAACTCCTCTTGTGAAATCTACTCCCACACACAGTTCATTTCTCTATACTGTGGCTTTAATAAACTCAAGGTGTACAAGAGTATAGTGGGTGGCTGTTTGAGCCATGCCCTGAAGCACTGCCTCTAGCGAGGTAGCGGATAGCTTTTATACCTGCCTAGGACCTTGAGGTACATGGCCCTGGGGTGTAGCCACTGGGAGTCCCTTAAGATCTAGGGTGCACTTACACTCTCCCCTCTTCATTACCTCGTGGTTTTGGATGCTGGTATGGACCAGGGCAGAGCTTGCCAGAGAACAGTATTGAAATGTGCCTCACCCTTCTAGGTTCCTGTGACAAATTCTTTTATTCTGTCTTGTGAGTTAACCCTCAAATAAATTCCTTTGCTCATTAAGCAGGCTCTGTGGGTTGCTAGCAATATAATCCCATTATAAGAGTTTTAAAATTTTAGTTCCTTCTTTTATATTTTTGCAAATCTCATTTGGAAGCGTACGTTGTACCTGATTTTGAAATATAAGTATAGAAATCGAAAATCTATTTGAAGTTTCTGCTGTTTGTAAAATAAGTACACTAAATATGTATTTAAAATGTATTAGGCCAAGTCTCAAATCTTTGAGATTGTTTTGTGTTTCAGGGCACCTACTTGTACCATTTCTTGCACATTTAAAAATAAGTAAATATATTTAAAATAATGCTGAAGTTAGAAAAAGTATTGCCCTTGACAATACAAGGTTGGATAAATGAGAAGCCTAGGAACTAAGTCAGTGGGTGAATGTTCATGCCAAGCAAGTTTTATATTATCCATAGAATCCACGCGAAGGTAAGAGAAAATCAACTGCATTAGCTTGCCCTCTGACTTCCACACATATGCTCTGAGCTCCCCCAGAATAGTACACACACAAATAACAATGAATACACAATAAATGAACAACTTAAAACAGAGAAAGAATGAGATCTGTGGTTCCAGGCCCTTCTAACCTTCCCCCATTGTGTACTGTGTCATTTACTTGTAGTCTGGTTGTTACCTTGTTACCTTTTTTTTTTTTAATTTTTGTCTTCAAAAACACAGACATCTGTATAAGCAGGACATCTGGCCCAAGAGGCAGAGCATCTTTGAATCAAGATGTTTCTTCTTCTCTCTGGTACATTTTCAAGTAGACTTTAGATGTTTGAATCGTATTTCCTTAGCATTACTGTCTTCTTTTGACCTCTGCTTTGAGTGCTGTGCTTCTCAGATGATCCAACCAAATAAAACAAATCTTACTAACAAACTGCTTGGTTTGTTCTCTCTTCTCTTGCTGTGAAATTCAAGAAAAATTAGTTAACAATTTGACAACGATCACAAATTCAATATCTACAAACATTTTACAATTTAATTCCTGCCAGTTGAGCCTCGGTGTAACACATTTTACATTTGTAGTTAAATCTACAAATGGATTAGATCAGTGAGACAGAATCAGACATCAGACAAACAAACTTTGTGATCTAGCAATCAAGAACCTGAAGCAGGAGGATCATAAGTTTGAGAACAGCTAGAGCTACATAGTAAGGGACATGACTCATAACAAAAACAGGGGAAAAAAGGAAAAAGAGGGAAAAAGAAAGAAAGGAAGGAAGGAAGGAAGGAAAAAAGGAAGGAAGGAAGGAAGGAAGGAAGGAGTGAGTGGACAAAAGGAGACAGGGAGCAATGGATGGAGGGAAGAAAGGAAGGAACAAAGAAAAGTCTGGAAAAAGTTGCCTTTCTCTCATTCCCTTTAATGACACATAGGCCATAGAATCTTCATGTATTCACTTGTCTTACAAGTATAATACTCCTGCCATTTTGTCATATTGAAGACAGTTAGCGACTAAACTGCACATGAAGAATTCATATTTTTAGCAGAAATTAAATACTAAATAATTTTTCTAAATAATAACACATGCATGCATTTAGTACCTTTGGAGTTTTATACACTGTAATTTGAACATATTCTTACCTTAAATGTAGAACATCTGAATTTGTTTCTTTAGTTGTAAATTAAATAAATTTATTTCATTCCAATTGCTTCTGAAATATTTGACTGAATGTGGTAGCACATGTCTTCAATCCCAGCACTTAGATGGCAGAGGGAGGCTGGTCTCTGGGAGGTTGAAGACAGCCTGGTCTACATAGAGAGTTTCAGGCAGCCACTGCTTAGTGAGACTCTGTACCAAATAACAAACAAACAAAACAAAATAAAATAATTGTATATAGATATATGTATCTAGCTATCTATATATACATGTTCATTAGAAATCTAGAATCCTATAAAAGTATTTGATAAATAATATTTTATTATAGATTAATAAGTCAAAATAAAATATATAAAATTGATTTTACTTAAGTGAATGATACAATTTTAAAACATGTCATAGAAATGATAATTACCAAGACTCCAAACACTTGGTTTCTGTTAATTGAATTGCTTATTTGTCCATTAAAATGATAAGAAATTCAAACAATCATTATTAGGTTAGGAATATTTTTCCAATTACTCTTGCCTCATCTCATTAGAAGAACAAACTCTATTAGCCAAGTGTGTTTCACTAATGTGTTATTATAGAACTCTCATGCTTTCTAGTCCTATGAAGAACATATCTCCAGTGAATGCAAACCTCAGTAGTGAACTTATTTATTTCTGAGTGAATTTTTTTGGACATTAATTGATTTATTTACTTAATTTGTATTAAGGGACCAAATTAAGGAAACAATTCAAAGTTATCATTTGGAAACATTATATATTTTTATTTTAGATTTTTTCCCTTCATTGGCTTATTTCTTCATTTGAATACACACAAACACATATGAGAAGGATTGTTCTATTTGTAACACATGTTCTTTGACATGTGTTAAAGTCCAGTGAAAAGTGGACTCTTAAATTTATTTGGTTCAAAAATCATCTTGAGTATGTATTGGTTGAGTCCTAATGGATAGGTTCATAGTTCATTTATTAAAAAAAGAATTAGAAAGAAGTCATGGCAAAGAGAGGTTCATGAATAAAAAGGGAGACTGAGTAAGTCAGAAGGAGGGAAGTGAAGACAGGATGATAAAGTGCAGAGAGAAGTGTGATCCTGTTAAAGAGAGTTGAGAGGAAAGGTACTTAACCTACAGGAGGCCTCCTTGGTTATAGGAGGGTTCCCTCCACTCCTGCTGTCAGGAATGCGGACTTCTGCAGGAAACATGAAACTATTTGGTTGTTACATTTTAACAAATGGTTTGTGGGAGACGGATGTCTCACAGAAGGAGGCAATTAATAGGCAATTGCAGTACCAGAAAAGAAGTGTGTGGTATTGATAAAGTTAATAGGAGAGATATGGAAAAATGTGGAAAGACTCAATAAATATTCATGATAAAAATATTACTGAGCAATGGATTTGTTGCAAAGAATCTCACAAGCCACGTGAGAAATACAGAGAAGAATATGAAATATTTTTGCACTTAAAATAATGAGGTAAAGCATGTAAGCAGGTGAGATATCTGCCTCCAGGCTGCGCCCCCACCCGTTACCCACTGGACACCATCCAACCAAGACCCACTATGCTGCCAAACCCTAAGCACCTGAACACCCTCCTCTCCCATGGCCAACTCTCCCCTACTTCCCCGACAGACTACATAGGCACAGGCACAAACCACAGCAGTTGTAAAAACAACAGACTACATATCCACAGGTGCAAACCACACCAGTTAGAAGACCAGGAACAGACACAAGCCACACCAGTTGGAAGAAAAGATGAGTAAATGCTGGTGTAAGAATACATTCAACAACAGAAAGAGCAGAACCCAATGATCCTACAACAGCAAAACCTGAACATTCCAATGCAGCTGAAACACAAGAAAACACACTTAAAAATTACTTTATGAAGATGATAGAGGCTTTTAAAAAGGACATGAAAAATTCTCTTAAAGTAGTTGAGGAAAAGACAAACAAAAAAAATTGGAAGAAATCAATAAATCCCTTAAAGAAAGAAAAAAAAACCAAAAACAATCAAACAGGTGAAGGAAATGTGTGGTGATATTTTATTTGTGCACCTCCATAAAGCTTATCTGAGGATCAGAGGAAAAAGTCAGCCATTACATTAAACATAGAGGTCAGGCAGTGGTAGCACATGCCTTTAATGTTAGCGTTCAGAAGACAGAGATTCATCCAGATCTCTGTGAGTTCAAGGCCACACTGGGAATAGAGCCAGGTATAGAGTCACATACCTTTAATCCCAGCAGTAGTTAACCATAGAGCTCTGGTGGTCTGTACAGACAGACAGGAAGTGATAGAGCTGGGTGGAAAAAGGAAAGTGATGTAGCTGGGTGGAGAGAGGAAGTGAGATGGCAGGGCACAGAAAGGATATAGGCATGAGTATACAGGAAGTAGCTCTCTCTTTGGCTGAGGATTTCCTAGTGATAAGAACATGGCTTGCTTCTTTCTGCTTCTCTGATCTCTCAGTTTTCACCCCAATATCTGGCTCTGGGTTTTTTTTTTATAAATAAGACCTTTTAAGATTTATCTTATAGAAATGTTTCAAGACTTGAAAACTGAAATAGAAACAATAAAGAAACACAAATCAAGGGAATTCTGGAAATGGAAAATCTGAGAAGCAAATGGGAACTACAGATGTAAGCATCACCAACAGAATACAAGAGATGAAAGAGAAAATCACAGGTGTTGAAGATACCATAGAGGAAATAGATTTATCAGTCAAAGAAAATGTTAGATACAATAAATTCCTAACACAAAACATCCAGGAAATCTGGGACACTATTCAAAGACAAAACCTAAAAATAAAATAGGGTTAGAAGAAGGAGAAGAATCCTAGTTCAAAGGCACAGAAAACATATTCACAAAATCATAGAAGAAAACTTTCCCAACCTAAAGAAGGACATGCCTATAAAGATACAAGAAGCTTACAGAAAACCAAATAGGCTGGACCAAAAAAAAAATCCACTTGCCACATAATAATCAAAACACTAAAAATCCAGAATAAATAAAGAATTATAAGAGCTGCACAGGAAAAAGGCCAAGTAACATAAAAAGGCAGACCTTTCAGAATTATACCTGACTTCTCAATGGAGACTCTAAATCCAGAAGGTCCTGGACAGACATTTTGCAGACACTAAGGGACTATGAATGCCAGCCGAGACTACTATACCCAGCAAAACTGCCAATCAACATAGATGGAGAAAACAAGATATTTCATGACAAAACCAGAATTAAACAATACTTATCTACAAATCCAGCACTACATAAAGTACTAGAAGGAAAGCTCCAATCCAAGGAACTCAGTTATATTCATGGAAACATAGGCAATAGATAATCTCACAACAGCAAAACCCTATGAAGGGAAACATACATACCCTCACCACCACCAAAACCAAAAAATAACAGGAATTAACAATCACTGGTCAATGACATCTTTTAATATCAATGGATTCAATTCACCAATAAAAAGACACAGATTTCTGTGTCTTTTTATTGGTGAATTGAATCCATTGATATAGAAACATTGATCCATGTTTCTGCTGCATGAAAGAAACACACCTCAACATGAAAAACAGACATTACCTCAGAGTAAAGGGTTAGGAAAAAAATTTCCAATCCAATGGACTTAAGAAGAAGCCAGTGTAGCTATCCTTATATCTAACAAAATAGACATTAAAGTAAAATCAATCAAAAGAGATGGAGAAGAACATCTTATATATATCAAAGGAAAAAGCCATCAAGATGAAGTCTTATTTCTGAACATTTATGCCCCAAAGACAAGGGCACCCACATTTGTAAAAGAAATATTACTAACCCTGAAATTATACATCAGACCTCACACATTAACAGTGAGAGACTTCAACATACCACTCTCACCAATGGACAGATCTGCCAGACAGAATCTTAACAGAGAAACAAGGGAAATAACAAATGTTATGACTCAAATGGACTTAATAGATAGCTACAGAACATTTCACCCAAACACAAAAAAATATACCTTCTTCTAGCACTTCATGGAACCTTCTCTAAAACTGACCTCATGCTCAGTCATAAAGCAAATATCAGTAGATATAAAAAAAAAAACTGGAATAATCCCTTGTATCTTATCAGACCACCATGGGCTAAAGTTAGAATTCAACAATAACACAAACTACAGAAAAACCTACAAACTCACTGAAACTGAGCAACTCTCGTCTGAACCACCTCTGAATCAAGGAAGAAATAAATAAAGAAAATAAAGACTTCCTAGAAATCAATGAAAATGAATGCACAACATACCCAAACTCTTGGGACACAATGACAGTAGTGCTAGGAGGAAAATTCATAGTGCTAAGTGCCTACAAAAGAATTTGGAGAAATCTCACACAAGTGACTTAACAGTACACCCAAAAGTTCTAGAATAAAAAGAATCAGTCACCCAGGTGGAGCAGGGGGCAGGAAGTAATCAAACTCAGGGCTGAAATCAATAAAATTGAAACAAAGAGAACAATACAAACAATCAATGAAACAAAGAGTTGTTTCTTTGAGAAAATCAACAAGATAAACAAATTCTTATCCAAACTAACCAAAAGGTAGAGTGAGAATATCCAAATTAACAAAATCAGAAACAAAAAGGGGGAAATAACAAAAGACACTGAGGAAATCCAAAGAATTATTACATTATACTTCAAAAAACAGTAATCCACAAAATTGGAAAAATCTAAAAGAAATGGACAACTTTCTTGATAGGAACTACATACCAAAAATTAAATCAAGACCAAATAAACAATTTAAACAGATCTATAACCGCTAAGGAAATGGAAAGAGTCATTAAAAGTCTCCCAATCAAAAAAAGCCGATGGCCAGATGGTTTCAGCACAGAATTCCATCAGAATTTCAAAGAAGAACTAATATGAATACTCCTCACTATAGAAACAGAAGGAATATTGCCAAATTCTTTTTATGAGGCCACAGTTACTCTGATACTCAGACCAAACAAAGATCCAACAAAGAAAATTACAAATCAATCTCCCTCATAAACATTGATGCAAAAACACTCAATAAAATACTGGCAAACCAAATCCAAGAACACATCAAACAAATCATCCACCATGATCAAGTAGGCTTCATCCCAGAGATTCAGGGATGGATCAATATACAAAAATCTGTCAGTGTAATCCACCATATAAACAAAATGAAAGAAACAAAAAACACATGACCATCTCATTAGATGCTGAAAAAGCCTTTGACAAAATCAAGCACCACTCATGATAAAGATTCTTGAGAGAAAAGAGATACAAGGAACATACCTAAACATAATAAAGTCAATATAGAGCAAGCAGACAGCCAACATCAAATTAAACGGAGAGAAACTCAAAATGATTCCACTAAAATCAGGTATAAGACAGAGCTGTCCAGTCTCTCCATATCTATTCTATATAGTTGAATTCAATAGACCTAAAGGTCTAACTAGGCAACAAAAAGAGATCAAGGGGAGATAAATTGGAAAGGAAGAAATTAAACTTTCATTATTTGTAGACAATATGGTAGTATATAAAAGTGATCACCAAAATTGTACCAGGGAATTCCTACAGCTGGTAAACACCTTCAGCAATGTGGTGAGATACAAGATTAACTCAAAAAAAAAAAAGTAGCCCTCCTATATACAAATGATACATGGGCTGAGAAAGAAATCAGAGAAACATCACCCTTTACAATGGCCACAAATAATATAAAATATCTTGGGGTAACTGTGAAGCCAATAGGAAGGATGAGACTTGACTTTACAGACTCCATCTTAGGGAAGGGCCACCTCTTTAGACCACTGTACTCAGTTCCAGGAAGAACCTCAGGAATGTGCTACAACAACTCAAACAGATAACCTAGAAGCAGTCAATTAAGAAACAGGGCAGTAAAGTTTAACAAGATCCAGATGCTGCTACAGACATTCTGTCTGCAGTTTATGGCCCTTGCAGATATATAGATATTCCTATCAGCAGGTTGTGGTTCCACGCCAAAAGTCTAACCCAATAGTTATAAATGTGGCTTCATGCTGAAAGTCTAGACCAATAGTTTAAAAAAATCACTTTGCCCCATATCCCTTCTATCCAATCTTAAGACACCAAGGCATGTAATTCCTGGCTTGTGGATTTTTCCCTTTAAAAATTATCCTACCCCTGGGCCCACTGCTGCTGATGCATTTTTCTCCATCTGCTGGGTAGTGGCCTAGGTTTGAAACTGACAATAAAAAGACCCTTGTGTGCTTGCATTGGCAACTGGCTCCTTAGTGGTCTCTGGGAGTTTTGCGACATGGGTAGAACACTAACTCTAAACAAATAAGTGAAAGACCCATATTATAAGAATTTTAAACCTTTGAAGGAAAAAATTGGGGAAGAGATCAGAAAATGGAAAGAGCTCCCATGCTCATGGATTGGTAGGATTAACATAGTAAAAATGGCAATTTTATAAAAAGCAATCTACAAATTCAATGCAATCCCCATCAAAATCCCAACACAATTCTTCATAGACCTTGAAAGAATAATTCTCAGCTTCATATGGAAAAAACAAAAAACCCAGGATAGCTGAAACAATCCTGTACAATAAAGGAACTTCTGGAGATATCACCATCCCTGACTTTTAGCTCTAATATAGAGCTATAAATGGTATTGGTAAAAAAAACAGACACATGAATGAATGGAATTAAATCGAAGACCCTAACATAAACCACACATCTGTAAACACCTGATCTTTGACAAAAAAATCAAAAGTATACAATAGAGAAGAGAAGTCACCTTCAACAAATGGTGCTCTGTAATGCCCTTGTTGTGAGCCCCCCAACCAGACCACAAAGCAGCCGACTTCCGATTATTAAACAAAAGATATCTTCATTCAAGCCTAGTCAGGGACCTTGTCTGACACCCCGACACCCCGTTACAGCAGGTAAAGGAGGAAGGTGCCAAGCACTTACTTCAAGGGGATTATATAGGAAAGGTTTACATGCAGAGGGTTACATATCTCAGGATTGGACCAGAGGGCTAGGGGTGAGGTAGTTTTTTGAAGTTACTGGCTGAACTGCAAGCATGAAGTTACTGATGGCTAACAGGATGCAGGGTGTCTACAGAGACATAATTTTTTACTCTCTATATCCTGTTTTTGCTGAGCCCAGGATATATACATTCAGATTCATTGTTCCAGTCCTATTTTCTCATGAGTTCAATCTCTGGTCAGTTGAGTCCATTACTCTCCATATCCTGTTTTGCTGAGTCCAGGATATATAGATCTATTGTTCCAGCCTTATATTCACACCAGTTCAACCTCTGGTCAGCTCTAAAACTGCTAGTCAGCTAATACCTTCAGATAGGGGGCAGCATCTCTCAATAGGGTTACTGGTTTTTCTCTTTCACTGGCATAACTGGATGGAGGCATGTAGAAGAATGCAAATAGATCCATATCTCTTGCCCTGCACAAAACTCAAGTCCAAGTAGATCAAAGATCTCAACATAAACCCAGTAATACTGAATCTGATAGAAGAGAAAGTGGGAAGTAGCTTTGAAGACACTGACATAGCAGACCACTTCCTGAATATAACACCAGTAGCACAGACACCGAGATTGACAATCAATAAATGGGACCTCCTGAAACTGAGAAGCTTCTGTAAGGCAAAGGACACTGACAATAAGACAAAATAGCAGTCAACAAAATGGGAAAAGCTCTTCATCAGCCCCAAATCTGACAGAGGACTGATTTCCAAAATATATAAAGAACTCAAGAAACTCAACCTCAAAATACCAAATAATTCCATTAAAAATGGTGTACAGATTTAAAGAGAGAATTCTCAACAGAAGAATATGGAAAGGCTAAAAGACATTTAAGAAATTGCTCAACATCCTTAGCTATTAGGGAAATGCAAAACAAAACTACTCTGAGATACTGTTTTACACTTATCAGAATGGCCAAGATCAAAAATGCTAATGACAGCCTATGTTGGGGAGGATGTGGAGTAAGGGGAACATTCCTCCACTACTGGTGAAAGTGAAAACTTGTACAGCCACTTTGGAAATCAATATTTGGTTTTTCAGAAAATTGGGCATCAATTTACCTCAACACCTTGTGATATCATTCTTGGGCATATACCCAAAGGATGTTCAACCATACCACATGGACATTTACTCAACTGTATTCATAGCAGCATTATTTGTAATAGCCAGAACCTGGAATCAGCCTAGATGCCCATCAACTGGAAAATGGATAAAGAATATATAGTATATCTACACAGTGGAGTATTACTCAGCTGTAAACACACACACACACACACACACACACACACACACACACACACACACATACGCAAAACAATGACCTTGTGTAATTTGCAGGCAAATGGATGGAACTAGAAAAAAAAATCGTCCGGAGTGAGGTAACCCAGATCCAGGAAGACAAACACAGTATGTACCCATTCATAAGTGGATATTAGATGTAAAGCAAAGGATAATAAGACTGTAATCCTCAGCCCCAGAGAAGCTAGGTAACAAGGAGGACCCTAACAGGGACACAGGGATCTCCCTGAGAAGAGGAAATATATGAAATGTCTTGGGTAAACTGGGGGAGGTGGGGGAAGTAGGGTGGAGGGGATGAGGGGATGGGAACATGAGGGATCAGGATGGTCGAGTTGGGGACAAGATGGAGAGAGAGAGTAATAAAAGAGATATCTTGGTAGAGCGGGCCATTATGGGGTTAGGGAAAAACTGGTGCCAGTGAAACTCCCAGGAAACCACAAGGATGACCCCAGCTAATACTCCTAGAAATAGTGGAGAGGGTGCCTGAATTGAACTTTCCCTGTAATCAGATTGGTGACTATCCTCATTGTCATCATAAAGCCTTCATCCAGTACCTGATGGTAGCAGAAGCAGAAATCCACTGCCAAGCACTGGGCTGAGCTCTGGGAATTCAGTTGAAGAGAGGGTGGAAGGATTATATTAGCAAGGGGCCATCAAGATCATGATGGGAAAATCCACAGAGATGGCTGATCTGAGCTTGTGGGAGCTCACAGACTCTGGATGGACAGCTAGGGAGCTGGCACTGGACCAACCATGGCCCTCTGCATCTGGGTGACAGTTGTGTAGCTTGGTCTTTTGTGGCATCCCCAGCAGTGGGACCAGGACCTGTCCCTTAAGCATGAGCTGGCTCTTTGGAACCTATTCCCTATGGTGGGATGCCTTGTTCAGCCTTGATGCAGTGGGGAGGAACTTGGTTCTGCTGCAACTTGATATGCCATGCCTTGTGGATTCCCAAGGGAGACCTTACCCCATCTGAATGGAGAGGGAGGAGGAGTAGATGGGGGAGGAGTGGAGTTAGGGAAAGGGAATGGAAGGAGAGGGGCAAGGGGGAAACTGTGTTGATATGTAAAATAAAATAAAGAAAAAAATTAAAAAGAAAAATAACGTGATAAATATTGTGTAATGAGACAATTATTTAAAAATCAGTGCAGTCTTTAGCTCTCATCAAGGAAACTTTTATTTACAATAGATGGGGACCACTATAGAAAGCCACAAGCAATATAAATGCAGAGTTTGGAGCTCAGTTTCAACATCTACAAAACAATACCACACCTAAGACTCCTGGAACATTGCAAAAGAGGGAAGGGAAGATTGTAAGAGAGCTGGATAATCAGGGAATTTGCTGTGAGAGATTGTGTCCCTGCAGTATTATTAGAAGCTAAACCCATAAAGTCTTACCAATGCGACTACCTGAACATGAGCAGAACAGGATAAAACCAATGGATGTGGCAAGGAACTAGGAAGAAGCCTAGGAGGCCTAAATCCCACACAAAGAACTTCAGGCAACAGAGTAGAGCAGTCAGGGGAGAGTAGGCTTTCTCCAGGAAGAGTCCAACCACTGTTTGTCTAGTGCTAAATAGTCCGCTCTGAAAACATACAAACAAGTAACATTATAGGGACTTAACAGAATATATTTAGAAATACGTATCTATATACAAATACATTCATGCATGCAGTAAAAAGTGGTTCAAAAGAGGTCATGTATCTAAAGGTGACAAGAAAAGGTGTATAGAATGATTGGTAGGGAGCAAAGGAAAGGGAGGAATTTTTAATTAAATTATAATTTCAAAATTATATATATATATGTGTATGTGTAATGGTAAGTAAAAAATAAAAATAAATTTAATCTGCATATCTCTGAAGAGGCTTTTGAGTACACAGAAATGGTCAGGGTGTTTGGTAATTTCTATCTGCTCATTCTAGAGTCCTTGACTTCTGAAGGGAGCAATATTTTCTATCCAACCTGGCTGGATGGGGGTCAGGAGATACTTTTGGGTAATTCTTATCTGAGGACAATGAAAAACAAAGGAAAAAATTTAAAGTGTATAAGGATAAAAATGAGATTTTAATTGTGGAGTATGGTTTCTGATTTTAAATGGAAAGCAAATTTTCAGAAAAAAAAATGCAAACCAAAACCCAGAAAACACCAAAACATAAAAAATAGTATCAAAGTGAGAGAAAAGATTATGATTGGCTACCCCAGTGCCACTTGCGTCTCGTGTTACCATGGAGAGGGATGTGGACTGAGTCTCTCAGTTTGCTTAAAGAATTACGTTCATGAGCCCAACAGTGCCCAGCTTACACCTCTGCCCTGCAAGAGAGGCCCAGATGGGTTTGTTTAATGCAGATGACGAGATGATTTGTGTTTAGCTGGTGTTTGGAAGTAAAACAAATAGTACTAAATAACAAACAGGCTAGTAGGAGCACCATGGACCTCTCCATGGGGCGTTTCTAGTGACTGAAGAGATTCCATTATACACTGTGTTGGCATGCTCATGTGGCTCCCACATTGAGTCAAACAGCCATGAGCACATCTTTTTTCTTTTCTACTTTAACCCAACTGAGAGCACTTATAAAAGGTGATCTATTAATATGTTCAGTTATAAATTATATCACACATATATATATATTCCACTAGAAACCTGTCTAATGCAGGAATTGTTTGCAGTCTTCTTGGGTCTGAAATTGTCTACATTACAACTAACATATAAACGATAGTAAGAGTTTACTCTACTAAAATCATTGCTTTCCTACCCCATATATTAAACAGTTCTGAAGCTTGAGTCCTAAACTCTGCAGTTTATCATCTGTGAAAGGGAAACAGGGGAAATGGCAAGAGAATCTCCTGTATAACATTTAATGTCCCTATTTGTGTGTTACCAAGACCTTCTCTTCCTAGATCAAGTGAGTCTTAATGAGGAAATGGAGAGGAGTGGCCACAGGAAAGTTTAATCACTATTTTGTTTATTCTTAGAGTACATCATACTTATATCGAGATTACCTACATTTTATCTTGGGAGTGAAGTGATACTTACATATATTCTAAGACTCCTTTCTGAAAACTTCTACTGGTTTCATGTCTCATGTCAAAAGTTAGAGGTGAGAGACATGGAGAGTCAAGTAGTAGGATAGAACACTTCAGTTGATACAACACCACATGCAACAATGATGAGTCCATGTCTGCATTTCTTTTTCTTCTACACAAAGTGCATGGGAAAGCACGTCATTTCACAGTCATGTTCTCTAGAAATGATAGACGTTACACCAGGAATTATTAATAAATCTCCTCAAAACCCAGCCCAATACAGGCAACATTTTGAAGCCAAGAGGAACAGTATTGCATTTCTCAGATAAACTCTGAAATGGTATTATGCTAACTCCTCTTGGCAAGAGGCTCTCTCTTGACTGGAAGAGAATACCCCAAGGATACATGGATTTGTTTCTTTGGGTACCCAGCAGCACATTGTGAGGAAGCAATCTGAGAGCTGATAAGCAAATCTGAGCATGGCATGGCTGGGCTGCAGAGAGAGGTCAGAGAGGAAGGCAGTGGCCGATATCACCTGAGACTTCCCAAAGGACTTGCAAAACACCGTGCTGCAAGACACTTGCTCTCAAGAGAAAGTGTCTGTGTTTCTGTGGAGACAGTCACCAGTTTCAGCTCTGAATATACACATGGATGCTGTATGAAACTAGAACACGTGTATTTCATTTCTTTTATTCCAGTTAACATTTTATGCCCTAGTTTATTCTCTTTTATTATTGAGTTCATGTAAAATATTTTCTGCATATTTATCTTTTCCTTTTAATCTTTTAGTATTTTTGTTTTTATAATCTCACAGTTAATTGTTCTTAGCTGATTTATCTTTCCTTACCCTGGTACAAGACTTTTATCTTGTGTTTACTTTGTTCTCATATTATTTATTTACCCACTTTCTTCTTATCACCTCAGGCTTTGCTTTAATTATTTCCCTTTATGTTATCTATTTTTCATTTTACTTTTTAATTTTGTATTATCTTTCTTCTGCCTTATCTTTACCTTTGGTTTATTTTAATATGGCAAATGCTGTGTACGAAAGCCTGAGGGAGGGGATGCAAGCATTGCTGCTTACTGGAAGCTGGAGTGTTTGTTCCCCACTCCAGTCTGCCTGCCTTCTCTTGTCTCTCAGAGGGCAGGTTTTCCAATCTCGAACACCCTTGTCTCCATATTCTCCTATTAAAATGACAGGGTTGTGCCTAGTTAAGGCACAGTCCCTGGGAGGAAACAAACTGAAATCACACTAAAACTGTTCTCTGCAGATACTTTGCATTCAAGTTTTCTACTTGACAGTAATAACCTTCAAATTGTATATAGATTTGTTAGCAAGCAATATGTTATATTTACTTTGCCCTAGTTCACTAATATAGGACTAGCATTCAGATAGCACTTATTTCTGTTTCTACAGAAGTAATAATTTTGATTCTGTCTGAACCATGTCCTAAATTTAGGTATATTCTGCACTAAGAAACTGATAATGATCTCCTCCTCTGTTACTGGAACTGAAGTTCTAGGGTCAAAGAGATGACTGGCAGCCCAAATAGGGTGGGCTCAGCTTCTCACCTTCACTATACCACTTAAAGATACATATAACCGGAAAGAATGGAAGAAGGGGATTTATTAAATGGGGTCATATTGGCAAGAATCAAAATAAAAGTCTCCAGCCACCTCAAGTCTAACTTTGGGGCACTGGAATGCAATACAGATTTAAATAGAGGAAGAATGGGATCAGGAACAAGATTCACACCTAATTAAGTAGTTGTGGTCTAGGTGTGATCTCTGTAATCTGGATCCTGTAAGGGGATTTGAAGAAGTGCTGTTGCCTAGGGAGAAGATGACTCACAGGAGAAAAGAATTTCTCTCTAGGGTGTCATCTTGTCCAGTGGACAGTTCTCCCTGCAGAGGCATCTGTCCTCTGAACTCTGAAATGTTCTCTCCAGAACTCATGGTGAATAGTGGTTTAAGGCAATGGGGGGTTAATGGCCTTTTCTTCAGCCAAAATCAAGCAAAGAAAGGGCACCTACTGAAGGTGGACATAGATAACTTTCTTTTCATTTTTAGTTACCTCATGGGCCCACGTGAGGAACTGATGCTTTCTAGCAAAACCAGCTGCCAAGTGGCCATTTCACTATTTTGTAGTTTCCTAACCCCCACCCCTTTTATCTCCCGATTCCTGTAAATTTCCTCCCTGTAGCCAAGAGATATACTTGTTTTTAAGTAAGCTTTGAAACCCTGGATTGCTGTTAAAGTAGACTGAAATAGTTGAAATGGTAGCTTTAGGCTGATCTATTCTATTCTTGGAATATTTGTCTGCTTAAATTTTCCACTAATACTAATTCTGAATAATATTTTAATCACAGGCTTTAACACTATTATGCATTAATTGACTGCCCCTGTTGTCTGGTTTCAACCTCCTCTCCTAAGTGGTGGTGCATTAAAATAGCTGAAATATTAAAGCCATGTTATTTTTTTAAAAAAGGTTTAGTGTGTGTGTGTGTGTGTGTGTGTGTGTGTGTGTGTGTGTGTGTAAAACTTTAAACGCAGGTTGACCATATAAGTATAAAATGATATATTTCTCCAATGAGACTGGATTATTTTGCTTAACATAAAGATTTTCAGTTTCTTCATTTTCCTGGAAATGTTATGATTTCATTTCCCTTCACGGCTATAAAAAAAAATCCACTGTGTGTATGCTCCACATTGTCTTTATCTTTTCATTTTTGGGAACTAGGAAGTGAGATCCATTCCATTTTGTGTCTGCATTCATCAATGAAGTTGGGCTATAGTTTTCTGCTTTGGGTTTTGTCATTGTCATGAAGATAATGTTGACTTCATAGGATTGAGTTGTTGGTGTTCACCACTTTCTGCTTTATGGAACAGTTTGGGAAGCACTGATGTACCATGGTAGGTAAAGCTTTGGTAGAATTCAACAGTGGATCCTTCCATCCTTGGTGTTTCTTTTGGGATGGAACTAACTACTGCTTCAGCCTTATTGTTTCATATGCATTTGAAAGTTATTTATATCTTCTTGATTTAATTTTGGCAGTTGACATGTGTCTAGGATTTATTAATTTCTCTAGATAATCCACATCTTTGAAATGTGGTACTCAACATTCACAGACTCCATATTCATTTCTTTTGTTCTCCCAATTTAATGCATCTGGGTTTTCTTAGTCTTTCCTTTGGTTTGTTTGTCTAAAGGTTTGACAATCTTCTTTTTCTTTTTATTTGGTAGATTCTTAACATTGTTGTTGTAAGCTCGATCTTGTTAATTTATACTCTGAACTTCTTCATTTTTCCATTTACTACCTTTGGGTCTTGTTTACTCTCATGTTTTGTTTGCTTGTTTTTGAGTAAAATGTTCAGTGAGTTTATTTGAGATGTTTCTGAATCCCTTTTGTGTTTGGAAGCCCACTTCATTCTCTTATTTGGGAAATTTATTGCTATCACGTCATCAATTAGTTTATCAAGGTCTCTGGTGTTAAAGCTTCACTCCTTCTAGCCCATGGTTTCTCAGGTTTGGTCTCTAGGTCTTATCACAGAAAATTCTTTGATGATGCAGTCTTATATTTTTTATTGTTGTTCTTTGCTGTTTATATTGGTGTTTTCATGTAGTGATATTTTGACCTTGTTGCCCATCCCTGATATTCATTTCATTTGCTTAGTCAAGTCTATTGGTGAAGATTTTCATCGCGTTGTTTTATTTGGTTCACTGTATTTTTCATTTCTAATATACTGGGTTGCTGTTTCCATTGAAAACCATTTCTTTACTGAAATTTTCTCGCACATTGTGGAACTTTTCCTTCATCTTCATGATATTTCCCTACATGTGCTTCATATGCTTATTTGTATCCCCTTTGAGATTGTTGATGTTTTTACCAGGAGACTTTGAAATATTTATCTACTATTTTAACTACATTGGTACCTTTGAGTTTGGCAGTTGAGCAGTTATGATCTTTTGGTGGCACCATGTTGCTTTATTTTCTCATGTTTCCATATGTCTGTGCCAGTATTAGCCCATCTGCTGGTTAAGTTATTTTTTTCTGGTGTTATTTGAGGATTTTCTTATTAAGCAAACAGGTCTTGAAATCTCAATATCCAAAACCACCCTGCAAAAAGGAAACAAATTGCAGTAACAACAAATATGTCAACTTGTAAAAGTTATGGAAACCCATTTAAAGTCACTTACTATCCACTGATGCTTCACCAATGACCATAAAACAGAAAATGGCAAAATTACTTTAGGACAATAGTAAAATATGCTAAGTAAAAATTTACTTAGAATAAGTGTGGGAATTATAAATTAATGAAATAAAAGGAGGCATCAGAGAAATGGCAGAAATGGAGGAAGCTTAATTAATAGAAAGGATAAACAGTTTCATCTACTATGCTGTCTAGAGTCCTCAGAGTCATTTGTAACTTTAGGTGTTGTTCTTTTAGTTTTCAAGTTTTTGAGTTTATGGTTGACTCACTTGAAAAAAAAAATGGGTGTTTGCCTTGAGTTCCTGGTTATTTGCTTGCTATCTGCTGTGTATGAAGAACTGAATCATATCAGAGCCGAAATACTGAAAATATAAATATATGGATTCTACTAAATTGAAACACACTGTTCAATGAGCCTTATTTCAAGATTCATTCGTTTGGACTAAAACACAATACTCTAGAAAAGACATTGAGACATTTCCATGTAGCTTTAAATGTCAATCTGTGATTAATCTGGGAGTTTCATGGTTACACTGATTGCACACATTAATTGATTTACATTGTGAAGTGTTCAGTTGTATTTACTTCAAGTGAAGTTTAATTTACACCTTTGTCAGTCTGTTTTAGAGAATCACTTAAAAGTATTGGCAAACATCTCTAACGCAAATGTAAATAAGATCTGATTTTTTATGCAAGAATGATAGCCATTTGCCTGTCTTCTGTATGATAACACATGTTTCTTGAGAATCTAATAACAAGCTTTATAAACAAGGCACATTTGTTTGGACTTACTTATTTTATGCATATGAATGTCTCACCTGTATATGTGTATGTGTCTGTAGCCCACAGAGTTCAGAAGAGAGTGCTGGATCTCCAGAACTTGAGGAATAGATGGTTGTGATCTACCGTGTGGGTGCTGGAACCAGACACAGGTCATCTGCAAGATCAGCAAGTGTTCTTAAACACAGAGACGACTCCAGCTACATGGCAGGCACACCTTTTGGGAAAAATTGTGATCAGGTAGAAACTCATGGAATTCAGGATTTGGAGTGTCACAGCCCAATTACATTCTTGTTTTCTAGGTCCAATTCGAGGACACTGGGAAGAATTTCTGTAGTGAAATAGCACAGGCACTTCCTATTGACTGCTTTCTAAAAGTATCTGTCATACTTGTTAGAATGTTAAATTTTTATATTAATACCTTGTCCTTTTTGTCCTTTGGCTTCTCAGCATTGAAAACAATTCAAAACAATTATTTCTGCATCAGAAGCACTATTTGCCATGTCATCCCGCTTGTCATTTACAGACTACGGTATGTGACAACTCTGCAAGGATACATCCTAGCACATTTACAGGACCTTAGAATTAAAGTGTTCACATCACCTGTCCTTTTAGAAAAGAGTGTTCTTTAAATATGACAAGAGTGTGTAGTTATGCATTTTCATGTACTGCCTTCCAGATATAAACAATGTTCAACTGCCCTTCTTTTAATGACATATAATATAACTTATTATCCTAACATGATGAATTAACTTTTTTCATCTGCTTATTTTCTAAACCTATTCTGTGTGCTTAGGACACAGTTTTTAATTCGTGACATGAAATAAGAATACGGCACAGAAGACAGCACACACATTTCCAAGTACAACTTTGCCTAGTGCAGTTCACTGTTTGAATTGTTCAACCATTGAGCGATTCCACCATTTTGCTATTTCGATATTTTGCTACATGTTTTAAAACCAATATACCTCATCAAAGTAGCATCACTTTGGAAATTGTTGCATTATGAGTAGACTTGGGGGAACTCTAACATTAACAATTTGCAACAATGATGATGAGGAGGAGGATGATTATAATCTGTGTATGTGACTCTGTGTGTGTGTGTGTGTTTATGGGCCAAAATGCATGCAGAGATGTCATACACAGAACCAGTCTTGGTCCTTGCTTTCTACACTGAGACAGGACTCCTGTTTTTTTCTAGTGACTGTCCTCTCAACCTCACTCTGTCTCCAAGAACTCTGGGGTTACAGATCCACACAATCACATCCAGACTGGTTTTTTGTGGGTTCTAATGATTCAGTCTCAGGATCTCACACTTGGATGGTAAGCACTTTACATACTGAACCTTCTCTCTAGTCCCAGCATTATTTATTTTTTTATAAATGAGCTTACCCTTGACTAAGATCTAGGAGTAATTTAATCTATTTTAGGTTATCAAACGACAAAACCAGATCTTTATTAATGCTTAAACATATCGGCAATATTGTTCATATTTAGTTATCAAGTTAATAATATTCATATTCAAGAAATCAATTTTAAAATAATTATTTTTTCTTCTGAGACAGGGTTTCTATGTGTAACTCTGGCTGTCCTGGAACTCATTCTATAGACTAGGCTGACCTGGAACTCACAGAAATCCTCTGCCTCCTGACTACTGGGATTAAAAACATACACCCCTATCTTCTGGCATAAATAACTATTTTATCTCCACATCTTAATTAAACTTTGGCATGTGAAATGTCTTCATAATAATGACATAATGCTCACTGAACATTATCAGAAGATAATATACATTTCTGATTTACACTTGGTTAGAAGGTTCTTGTTCATTGTTTTAAAATTATTAATTTCAGAATAATAGCATCCATTTTTGTTATTTGGGCAGATTCTGACTTTGGTGAGAGCATAAAACAAGACTAGTTCCATTTAAATGATTGAAATTTAAATCATTCAACTGTAATTCTTTCAGAATTGTGAGACCCGAAAAGAAGGTAGTTAATTACTATTCTCTCTTTTTTTTTTTTTTTGAGGTTATGGCCTTTGATTCTTTATTTTTTAATTACTATTCTCTTAAAAAAAACAACTTGTTTGTGTAATAGTCAAAGTTTTAATTTTTGATGATGACTCAATTTCTTTCTATAAAAATAAATTACATTTATTTATTTGTGTGTGTGTTTATGCATGTGTATCCGTGTGCATGCATGTACATATACACAATGCCATATACTAATAGGTCAGAGGACAACTTTTGAGTATTTGGTCTCTCCTTCCACCATGTGGCTTGTAGAGATCAAACTCAACATTGTCAGGCACAGTAACAAGTTGCTTTGTCCACTGAGTTATGTCACCAGTAATTTTGTGGACATTTGTGAAGCTCATGCCAGATGACTCACAAGCGACCTAAAATCCCATCCTCTTGTGTCATTGCGAGATTTTGGACCACCCACCCCAACTTTCTCTCATTTCATATCGAATAATAGATGACCCATTTCCTTTCCATTCTGGGCCATTTTCTGGTCCCTTTTCTTTTCCTGACTGTTTTTCTCTATTCTTTCTGGAGATACACAAATTTCTATTTCCTCTTTTCTTGTTGATCTCAAACTTGGGTCTATCGAATAAGACTGAATATACCTAAGGATTAATATAAAAAAAAAAAACTTCCACTTTTGCTCTCTACACAAAAGACAAGTGAAGATATTCACACTGAGTCTCAAAAGCAGTTTGAAATTGTTACTAGCAGGATTTTCCTGTCTTTTCACTTGGACAGCTGAGCATGTAGCTTTCAACTTATGCTCAAGGCCCCATAACTGCTTATTTCACCTGAGGCATCAATACAAATTGTAAACAAGAAGGCACAAGATGAATGGCAAGAGTGTCAGTCTCCTCGCTTAATGAGCTCCTTGGCAGGTGATTCGATTAACTTGCACTTTGGCTGAACCTGTTAAAATGACCTCTCCCAATAACAACATGAGTGAGAAAACACAATTCCTTCAACAAGTACATTGACTGCACCCAAAAACACAGCATTATTTCTGTGAAGGAAAAAGAAGAAAATAGTAAAGTCACACACAGCAAAGCATTTTGAAGGAGCCTGGCCCTTTGAAATGTGTTAGCTTGTCTTGAGCACTTTGAATGGTCCTTAAAATTAGCAGGTCTTGTTGGTTTTGTGAGTTATTCTGAGGTTAAAAAAGGCTCCTCATTTGAATCAGTAATTCTAAAAATGAGAAGAGATTTGTATTGTGTTTCTTTCTTTTCTTTTTTTTCATTTGGAGCATTCTTATTACATTATATGTTGATCCTATTCATTAACCATTTCAATTCGTTGTAGTTTCCATTTAGAACATTTTCCTTACAATACATTTTGATCATACTGTGTTTCTTACTGACAGCAGGTAATGTAAAGTCAGTCGTGTGAGCAACATTTCTCTGGAAAGGTGTAGACTCTGACTGTTATCAGAAGTAACAGTCCATTTCCCGCCTGTGCAGTTGCTTCCATAATATTGACTGTGTTTACTCATTTCTCTAAGAAAATTCTATGACAGTCAATGACCCAATGAGGGGGTTGCTTTCTGTGAGCTGTCAGTATTCCATTCCAAACTAGCTTGTTTTTCCAGTTTAAGCAAGGACTTGAAATGATTCAATGTGTCATCATTTTACAACAGCAGAATACCAAGTGTCCGTCATGAAACAGACACAAATAAAAATCTCATGTTTTCAAACTAGACTAAAAGGTGACATTTTTATAAGGTTGGATGTTATGTAATACATAATATACATAGCATTTATAGCATTTAAAACATTTTATCCAATTACATTTTTTAACTTTAATTATAGCACAGTTGCTTTTTATTAGCTACTGTGACTGTATCATTTGTTACATGTTATTCTAAGAGGTTGTCTCACAAAATTACTTTCTTTGATTTTTCTTTTAAAAACAGCACATACCATGCTTAATGCCTTTGTCTTAGATGACACATAGAAAGTACTCTTTCCCAATTTTATGGTGCTAAATCAAGAAGAACCAAAATGTAACACTTAGAACTAAAAGTTTACCAAAAAACAAAATGAATGCCAAAAGGCATCCATCCAAACAGGGCAGGACAGAGGGCGGGATACCATTCTTCTTCTCTTGTTGCTTTTCTGTTGTAAGGGTAAACACAGAAATAAGTTATTTATGTAGGGAAAGAAAAGGGTTTATTTGACTTCTAATTCCAGGTGATAATCCATCATTGAAGGAAGTCAGGGGCAGGGACTCAGGAAAAATCTGAAGCAGAAACCATGGAAGAATGCTGCTAACTGCCTTGTCCCTTCTCACTCATGCTCAGCCCCTTTTCATATACAACTCAAGAACAGTTGCCCAGGGAAATCACCTCTCTCAGTAGACTGGGCCTTCCCACACCCATCAGTAATCAAGAGAATTCTCCGTAGATACAGCATGGCCACAGGTCAATTTGATCTGACAGGTCCTCAACTGGGGCTCTTTCTTCCCAGGGGATTCTTGGTTGTGTCAAGCTGAAAATACAACTAACCAGGACACCATTCAATAAGCCAGGGCATGGGGCTCGTTTAGTTGTTTGTTTAAACAAATCTATAGATGACACATTCTGATTTAAGAGGCAAATAAACAAGATCCCTCAAGATATTAGAATGTGAAAGCAGACATTGACTTATACATTGGGTTTGTTCTATAACCAGGCACAATTATGAGGAAAAGGTGACATATTTGATTCAAAGCAAAATTTTGCAATGATTGTTTGATTCTAATTGCATACAGAAAACCATGTACTGAAACATCATACTAAAATCAGCATATAATGATGTCTGGTACAACAAAGGAAAAAGACACAGTATGTTGTTGACTGTTTTCCTGATTTCCTGGGGTAGGGAAAATATGCAGTGAGAACATAAAATATATTTATTTCAGTGTATTCTGCACTATCTTTAAGTTTTTGGCAAATTGAGATTTCTGCTAGTTGTATTTATCCACAAACTTCAGTAGTCTTTTCTGATGATAGTTGATAAATCATGTAATAATTATTTAGAAATACAGAAGCCATGTTGAATAATTCATCTGCCCTCTTCACCTCAGAAAAGCTAATTACCTAATTTCCATGACCTTTGCATGTTTTTCTATTTGGTTCCGTAGTCAATTCATAAATGCTTAGTGAGTGGCCACCCTGAGTTAGGTAATGTGTTTATTTAATTAATGTTGATATTTAGCTTACATTAATTATATCTTCAACCAGAAAAGTGATGGCAGCAAAAAATGAAGATTTTGTTCCATGTTATTATGCACAGGTTCAATCCAACAAACACTTACAAGGCACCTACAATCTGGCCCCACATATGCTTAGTGATAGAAATGAAATAGTTGCCTGTAACATCATCTTTGCCCTTGAGAAAATTACAGGGTACTGTGGAGCCTGTTTTTTTTTTATCACTTACTTAAGTATTTTTAAAATAATCATTTATAAGTATAATTTTGACACATAATAATATGCTTATGCCATATAATTTTAATGCTAAGATCTGTTTAAAAATTTTATTATTATACGGAAACAGCTTATAAATTATTTTAAAAGAGCAGGAAAATCCTCGTAATTTATTTAGCATGTACCAAGTGCCAAACACTCTGCTTTGTAGTTTGATACATTATCATGGTTAAACTCAAAATGACTCTGTGAGTCAGATTCTATTGCTGTCCCCATTCTTACAAGAATGTACTCACTGAAGGATACATGGTAAATTGTCCACTGTTTCCCAGTATTATTTGGAAGACAAAATATTCAAACACCTTCTATGAGATGGCAGAGATTCTTTCTCTGTATTCAGTGGCATCAGCTGAAATGTCCATTTATAATTACTTGCTACATAATAATCCTAGTTACCAGTTAACAACAAAGTTTCCTTGGCAAACAGGGATAAACATTTATCTGGGCTCACCAGTCTAGGGATGCACAAACTGGTGTTGCTGTATGAGGGAGCTTGGAAGAGCTTCTTCTTGCCAGTGTATCTCTAGCCAACTGGCAAGGGAGTACACATGTGTTTTCTCACTTGTCTGGGGCCTCAGCTGTTACAACTGACCAGGGTCTCAAGAGAGGAGTGAAAGCACTCTGCACAGAAAAAGACAGGACACAAAGAGTGACACCCAGGCTGTTTCTTGCTGAGGCATGATACTACACTAGAGTGCCTTCAGTTCTCTTATATTAATGTTGGGGAAAGCATCCTTCATGTCCATCTGAGATTTAAAGCATTGAGCAATAAATTCTATCATTTTATGCAAAGAAGTTCAAGGTCAAATATCAAAGGAAATGGCCCAATGGAAAATGAAGAACCATGGGTACTTGTATAAGCAGCTGCCACAGTCCAGTCAACGGCTGTAATCAACACCCACATCTTTTCAATATGCAAAATGCATTCACTCCTTGAAAGTCACTGAATTCTCAATTTATTACATTATATTTACATATCTCAGGAAGTGTATTGTCTTACTTTTGATGCTTACATGATGTTTTTAATATAAAAAAATGAAAACTTAAAAGGCAAATTTTAATCATTGCTTAATCCCAAGCCCCTACCACAATGATGATATTCAGATAAATCAAGTACTATGTATAACAAGAGGGCTGGAAACTCACCTTAGTCCTTGAGTAAAGGAAATCAAGTCAAACATCTTCCCAACCAAGAACTATTTGCAGCTCGTAGGCAAAGTTAAGAAAGTTTTAACGAAAGAAGGTTAAGTGAAGGTAAGGTATACTTTGCAGGGACTGGTAGTCAGTCCCGAAATTGTGAACTGTGCTGAGCCTTTGAAGTATCTTTAGTGAAGGTTAAAGTAGAATGAGCATGACATAGACATCCAGATGAAACAAGTGGTACCAGACATACCAGAGCCAAACTCAGCTTCCTATAGCCCTAGGTGAAAAATTGCAGGACTGGGTCGTCAAAGAGATGTGCTGTTGTTTAATGTGAGAGCAAGGACATGCAGAGAAGCCATACTTTGTCATTCCATGGCCAGTACCATTTGTAGGAGATTAGTTAGTGGTCCTCTGCACCATTACAGAGAAAATAACTGATCAAATGTTACTGTTGTCAGTTTACCTGCTCCACCTGAGAGTCTAGGGGAAAGACGTTAAATTACATTTTGTAGCCAGATTGCTGTTTCAAGATTTTTCCATTATTTACTAAAAGGCCAGTGATAGTTAATCTTTTATTTTTTTAGGAGGTTACTTTGCCTTGGAATACTTTGTTGCTCAATGAAAGAGTCAACACTTTAAATTCTGTCCCCTTCATGAAGTGAATCCAGATCGTGGACATTTGCTCCTCCCCTTCTGTCTCTACGGTCACTAAAATCAGGAAGAATGGAGGGAATTCTGGGGATTCAAAAATTCAAGTTTTTTCCAAGATTGCTGAACTGTGGATTGTGATTTTACCTTCACTCCCCTCTCACTCTGTGACCAGGCATGTCTCCCTACTCCGTTATCTTCCATTTGCTCCACAGGAAATTCCTTTTCCATTGTTAGATTTGGAAATGCCTGGAGGGAATATAGAATATGTTCACCGAGCTACTTGTTTGTTTAGTCAATCTAACAGTGGAGTTGCCATGTCCTTTTGTACAGTGTCAGTCCCCTTTAGAGCATGCTGACGGATCACTTACTTACAGCAACATTCCCACCTACAAAGCCAACCAAGTAGAACACTCAACACTCTGAACAGAATATGATTGTCCTTTCTCAAGGAAGTTACTGCTGGAATGGCCTTGTCAACCTACATTGAGAGGGATATTCTATGCAGGAGTCTTCCAGGGTGCTGAAGAGGAAGAAATAATATTTTAGAATACTGTATTCTTTCTCCACTGTTGGAAATAGCCCCATGATAAACAAGAGTGTTGCTCAACCAGATGCTTCTTGGATTTTCTCCTCTTTTCATTTGTCTTTCTGTGCATCCTTAGAATCTACTATTGGATATGAATATCTTATCACAGGTTCAGTTCATGTCAAACATTTGCCTTTTCTTGATGTTTCTTCACTTTTTTCTCCTTCAGTTTGTTTACTCATTTTCCTATGTGCTTTAACAAGTTGCTTGTGTTTAAGAAATAGTATTTGCAGCCAGATGTAGTGGTGATGTGTCTTTAGTTCCAACAGTCAGGAGACAGAGGCAGGTGACAATGTCTGCATGTACCCTATCCTGGGTATCACCCTAAAGGATGAGAATAAACTCTACAAAGCCCTCACCCCATAACTCCTGTGTTTTCTCCCTAGATGAAAAGTTCTTCATCCATAAGACCTCAATGGTATGGAGAATAATGGAGGTTACAGTTTTTCTTTTTTTATTAAGAATTTTTTAATTCATTTTACATACCAATCATAGATCCCCCTCTTCCCTCCTCCTGCCCCTCCAGCATCTCTTCCTCAACCCATCCCCCATTCCCTCTTACAAGAAGGTAAGGCCTCCCGTGGGGAGTCAGCAGAGCCTGGTACAATCAGTAGAGGCAGGTCCAAGCCCTTCCCTCTGTCTCAAGGCTGTGCAAGGTGTCCCACCATAGGTAGTGAGCTCCAAAGAGCCTGCTCATGCACCAGGAATGGATTCTGATGGAGGTTATAGTTTTTATTTTGAGATAAGTGCTTCTCATGTTTTACATTTGTGAAGTTTGGTGGATTTTCCATTACAACTCACTTGTATACATCATGTGCAAACTGTTACTGTGTAGGACTTTGTGAAGGATGTGAACAGACATGAGAAAACCTGTGTACAGATGCAAGCAGTCTTGATTGCTTCTTCATACTTCTTCTATGACAGGACAGTATGCCTATTGCAGAAACATGGAATTGCACTCTCTTGAGGTTAAACCCAATCCCCCTGATTGGAGAAAGTTCTTCTCAGTGTGTGATTGTCCATTCAATAAGACCTCATGAGTGATTGTGAACGGTATGTGCTCATCTTGCCTGGATTGGGAGCATGGATATCTACTCTGGATTCTGGATCAAAGATGTACTCTATTATGGCTATGCCTATGAAAATAGGGCTCAATGTCTGCTTATTGACCATGTCAGAACCACAGTATTTGTATGGATTCCATAAGAACATTGGATGCCAAGTAGCATTGGAAAATGCTGAACGCCATGACCACTTTAATAATGTCAAACATGCTGAAGTTTTCATCTCAGGAAGAGATCACAGCATTTATGAGATGAGAGATTTTTAGAGTTTATCCTCATCTTCAGGGTGGGGCCAAGGATACTCTAACTTCCATGTTAACACCAGGTACACTGAATACAACTTTGGTGTTGTAACTGGCTTTGTCTATGATGAAACACTCTGGTCCTTATCTAGAATGATTTGGGTATGAGCACTGCTAGGATAGTCTTCCTAGGGTACAGATATACAATTTGATTGAGTACTCAGTTACATGATGCCTTAACACATTATGTTCCATGCTGCAGCTAATGAACTGTTCTTAGACTAGTCCATGTTTACCCTGGACACGCTATTAGTGTGAATTTCCTAGTCAGGTCATATTTAACCTGCTGAATCCCAGAAATTAAGATATTTCTCATGGTTCCTACAGGACAAATAAGAAATTTTTTTATTTTCAATATCCTTCAGATACTAAATTAATTTACTATGACTGTTAATATCGCCAGTAGATTTCTTGGGGTTCTTATCCAGGTAGCTTGCAAGTCTGATCGGTAGGTCCTCAGTAAGTAGCTCTTCTGCCTTGAACAGCAGACTTGCTGGTCCAGCATACTGGAACTCAAGGGAAGCAAGTTGGTGAAAAGAGCTCATATTGACATGACAAATATAGAAGCTCTGTCTCTGGATGCAGAAAGGACACGGGTGCCACCACTCCATGATATAAATGCTTCCACCTGTACCTTACTTCCTCTGATTGTACATATTTTCTCTCCTGTCTTCTACTTGTAGATGTAGATCTGGCCAACAGCATTGATGGTGGCAAAGGATATCCTCATTGGGAAAATGGAGCACAATTGAATCAGTGAGCATGATAGCCAACTCTAACTGTGAACTTGGAT
>CABHPP010140377.1:0-31658 GCA_902168425.1 Peromyscus attwateri
ATATGTATACCTCAGAGCCTCGGTAGCTGGAGGTCACCTGCTAGAATGCCATGTCCTAGGCCATGTGTTCACCAGTGTGGGTGTGAGAATCTGTGTGTGAGGGGACAAAACAAATAGTAACTGAGAAGGTGACAGACTGGAGGGAGTTGTGTGACCGTGTTCCTCTGATTGTTCACAGTAACTTTAGGACTCCCTCCAGGCCCCACTAAACCAAAGTGGGTATTTCACAAGTGAGGTTAGGAGCCAGTCACAAGCAGATTCTGCGTGTGTGATATGACACCAGTTAATGAGACTGTATTTCAGAGCAGAATCTCATGGCATTTGGTAAGGCTTCCAGATGAAGCCAAGAAATAGTATCGATGATCTTGAGGAACCTCCATTCATCCTTGAGACAGGTTCTAGAGTGAAGGCTATCAGACCAACTAGGTGAATCCTATTTCTTCACTTAGGAAAGCATTCGGGGTAGGGGCAGGGTGGGGGTGGGGTGTGCCATGAAAGAAGAATGGAGAGAAGTAGCTGTGAATTGTCCACACAAGCTATATAAATCTTACGAGGACATGTATTTATTATTTTAAATTATAGACATTAAACTATTGTTTTTGTTTTTAAATTTTCTTTTTATTATTTTTTTAACTGTGTGTATGATGTTCGTGGCACATGCATGTGAATTCAGGTGCTAGCAGAGGCCAGAGTCAGTGGATGCTCCTGAAGCTGTGAGCCGCCTGACATTGTTGCTAGGAATGAATGTATTTATAAAATGCCTTGTGAGGTTTGCTGCTCATGGTAGAGAATACTTTTGTCATATCTCAGATGGGGTAAGGACACTGCACATACATAATAAACAACCCCAGAGCACTCTGCTTTTTAAAGTTTTGCTTATTTAACTAATTGTTTTTCTTACCCTGTTGGGCTGGTAATATCACTGTGGCTTCCCATTAGCCCATGTTTAGTTTTCTTTAATTGCTGCCTTTGCCTAGGAGGACTGGAAACCCAGCTCAGCAGGGAGGAGAGCTCTCCAGCTGAGGCAGGGGTTGGCAGCTGAGGGGGTCCTTGAAGTTGTCCTACAAGGAACTGAACCCCACGAAGAGATAAGAATGAAAACCCAGTGCAGATTGACTTGATCAACTTGGATCAGACTTCAGGGAGTCTAATAACAGACAGTTTATTCCCAATGTATTTAAGCCCAGTACAATTTGGAAAAATAGTTTCCTGGTGTAACACAATCCCCAGTGTACAAAGAAGCATAATTACATTGAAACTCAACTCAGGGTTCATGTCATTCCGTCCAAGAAGATGGATTCTAGAGATAGGCTATCTGTACTAGCTTAAGGGCCTAAGGGTCTGTCCTGGTTTTAGTCATACAGATAGCATAGAGGCCATTTGGGCTGTTAGCCATCTCTGGTCCTGGATGGGGGAGCTTTGGGGAGCCTCTGTCTATCAGGGTCATTCAGACTACTAGCCATCTCTGGTCCTGTGATAAGAGCTTGATATAGCCTGGCCCAACAGATAACACAGGCTATTAATCATTTCCCATTCTCAGCCTTCTGAATGGAAGAACAGGTTTTCATCTTTCCTATTGGAAAGACAATCCTCTATGTCTCTATGCTTAACATTCCTGGTTCTCTGGAGATCTGTGGGCACAAGGACCTTTGTACTGTGCTCCCAACAGGCAGCGATGATGCCGATGTTGGCCTAATCATGGGATTTTTGTTTTGTCTCCTTACTCAATAGTTGAATTCACTTCAAATATTACCGAAATAAATACTGACTTTAGAGTGGTTTGCAGTGTGATTAGTCCACAGAGGTACTAACAACGGTTTAAAAGCCTTGAGTTGCCTAGGAGATGTAGTCCAGAGGCGCTGGGCATTTAGCCTGGACTTCTTGTACGCCGAGTCAAGAGTTTAAGGAGCTTAAAATAGGAGAGATAACTTTCTTGGGATTGCCCTTCCCCCCCCCCAAAAAAAAATGGAGGGCTAGCTCGGTGGTTACGTTACATTGGTGCTGCTCTCCCAGAGCACCCAGAGTTTTCAGTTCCTAGAACTCATATCAGGTACGGCCTGTAACTCCAGCTCTCAGATGCAGTGCATCCGGCATCTGCAGATACATGTGCTCATGTACCCCACACACATCCCACATACATACACATAATTAGAAATAAAATAAATCGTTTTAAAACATATTGGAGCTGGACTGTGGTGGCATACACCTTTAATCCCAGCACTTGGGTGGCAGAGTCAGGTGGACCTCTATGAGTTCGAGGCCAGCCTGGTCTACAGAGAGAGTTCCAGGACAACCAGGGCTACACAGAGAAACCCTTCCTCAAAAATAAAAAATAAATTAGAAACCTATAGCAAAACAGGTAGTTACTAATTTATCTACTTATATTTTATTTATGTATTAGAGCAAAAGTCAAAGACTGGTTGACTAAGGTACTTAAAATAGAGGTGAGGGATGTGAATGAGGGATTTTGTTTGTTTGGTTTGTTTTGTTTTTCGAGACAGAGTTTCCCTGTGTAGCCCTGGCTGTCCTGGAACTCACTCTGTAGACCAGGCTGGCCTCAAACTCCGAGATCAGCCTGCCTCTGTCTCCTGGGTGCTGGGATTGAAGGCATGCGCCACTACCGCCTAGCTTTTTTTTTTTTTTTTTTTTTAAATGATTCTGAAAACTGAACACAGGACTTCACATGTGCTAAGCAAGTACTGAGCTAAGGTTATTAGAGCCAGTGAATGAAGGTTGGGGAAGGGGTTGCCTCTCTCCCCTTCCCTTCTTTCCTTCCTTGAAATAGCTGATAAGGCTGGCTTCAGACTCCTGCCTGAGCCTCCTGAGTAGCTAGAGTGACAGGTTCACATCACCACCACATCTGGCTCAGACAGCCAAACCAAAATATATATTCAAGATTTGAAAGAAATTTCATGGAGAATTGGGTGATAACAGAGACTCACAAACTTTATTAGGAAACTCATAGTGGCAGAGAGAGAGAGATGTGTATTGTATACATAAGTATGCTTGCCCATGTGTATGCCTGTGGAGACCAGAGTTTAACACTGAATGCCTTCCTCTGTTGCTCTCCAAGGCCAGACATTGACATCAGGAATCTTCTGTGTCGGTGAACCTGGCTGCCTAACAATCCCCTGAGGTCTACCTTGTCTCCCCGCTCCCTAGCACTAGGGCTGCTGGGGTGCACTTGGTTTTTGCAATGCTATAAATTCAAACTTGGGTCCTCAGGCTTCCACAGCAAGTACTTGACCACAAAGCCATCTCCCCAGCCCCCAAAAGCAAAAGCAAAAAAAAAAAAAAAATGTCAAAATATTTTTTAAAATACACAGCATGTCTTTCTATCTGCTGCACTTGTGTGTAAAAGACTTTGGTTTTTCAGGTCAGGGTTTCTCTGTGTAGCCATGGTTGTCCTGGAACTCACTCTGTAGACCAGGCTGGCCTCCAACTCAGAGATCCACCCGACTCTGCCTCCTGAGTGCTGTTGCAAAGACCTTAATCCCTCAGAGTTTATATTTTCCCAGGAAAAATTTCCCTTTCATAATGGTCTTTAGAAATTGTGAACTTAACCTGTAGATATTGCCATAGCCACTTCTAAAACATTCAGTTTTGACTCCGGAGGCTGAAGGGGGATCATGAACGGGAGGCCAGCTACATAGAAAGACCGTGTCAACAACAAAACAAAATTTGAAACTATTGTCAGAGGCTCTGTCATATTTTAGAGTAGTCTCAGTGAAGACTGTTATTAATGATATAAGTGATCAAGAATATTAAAAGTGATCCTGTGGGGCTGGAGAGATGGCTCCGTGGTTAGGAGCACTTGCTGCCTTTGCAGAGGACCTGGGTTTGGTTCCCAGTACTCACATGATGACTCATAACCATCCGTAACTCCAGTTCAAAGGGATCTTGAAGCCCCCTTCTGACCTCTTTGGGCACCAGGCAAAACACAAGCACAAAATAAATAAATATTTGAAAAAGAACTTCCGGATGTGGTAGTGTAGTGGATTCCTGAAATCCTGGCGCTTGGGATGTGGGGGCAGAAGATGAGGAGTTTGAGGTCGCCCTGGGTTCTGTGAAACCCTGTCTCAGAAAAACAATGACGAAGGTATGTTAGAGACAGAATGTGAACACAGAACTGACTCCGCACGCTGCTGGTATGCACTGGCTCTGGAGTCACCCCTAAGTTCAGCACTCACCGCCCAGCCCTGTGGCCCTCTGGCTTCACCTCCTGACCTGTACAGTCAAAGTCAGAAGTTCCTGAAGGGTGAAGCCCCAGGCTCACTGCACACTCTCAAAAGCTCCTTCCTTTTAATAAGGATATATACATGTTTCTGGTCTGTTTGCTTGGAGTTGGGGAAGCTCAGCTTGATATAATTCCCCCACCTCCTTGAATCCCAAGTCATGGTCTTCTAGTAGGTTTGGCTTGCCTTTCTCATGTCCTGACCAGTTCTCCACAGCCTGGCTCCTGAGGGCTTGGGTGACAATAACGGTGCCAGGCAGCTAAACCCTTTTCTTTTCTTCTACAGGTTCTGTCTTTCTGCCTAACAGTCCTGAGCCGCAGGTTTGAGTTTCAGGCCGATGCTTTTGCCAAGAAACTTGGGATGGCTAAAGACTTATATTCTGCTTTGATCAAGCTAAACAAAGACAACCTGGGCTTCCCGGTTTCTGACTGGCTGTTCTCCACGTGGCACTATTCACACCCTCCACTACTAGAGAGGCTTCAGGCTCTGAAAGCCACAAAACGAGACTGAGCCACTCGGGACTGGACACACTTGTGATTATTTCTGGCCCGGCAGCATGTTCCAGCTCTTGATGGTTTCAAGTTTTTAAGGAAAATGATTAAGTCCATAAAAGTCCAGATTTAAATACATTTACTATTTCATTTCAAAAATGATTTTAATAATCCATTTCTTAAAACACTGGATAAAAATTTGAGGCTTAATATTTTTAAAGCATAGTCTTCTCTAACATCTGGTTTACCATCAATTTGTAAAATTATTTAAGGCAATGCACAACTCGTTTTATTTCTTCACTATGTGGAATCTGCATATAGGGTGTTCGGGTTGTATGTTTAAAAGGGAAACACCACCTCTGAGTATTTTCTGCAAGACAGAAACAGAAAGAGTGGTCCCAAATCACTGTGCTTGTACCTACGTGGAATTTGTTTTTACCTTCATGCTGTTATGACTTAACCTGGCCAATCAGTGTTTTAAATAAGAAAGAAAAGTAAAAATGAGTGAGGCTGATGCTACTGAAATAGAGGTTGTTAGTCTGTACTGTACTGTTGAACTCACAAAGCTTTCTGTCTCTTTCTCACACCAATCAAGACCCCCTCCCTCCCTTTTTTTGAGATAAGGTCTCACTCTAGCCCTTGGTGGCCCCAGACTTATTCTTTAGCCTAGCATGGGTTAGAGTTCTCATCTGGCCTCCTTCCTCAGCCTTCCAAATGCTGGGTTGCGGATGTGAGCCACCACACCCAGTTTAGGAATGACTAGTGCTTGAAAGTAGAAATCTTTCAAATCATTGAGTTTGGGTTTGCTTTTAAGAAAGTCTTAATTTTAAGCCAGGCTTGATAGCACTTACCTTTAATCCCCATGCTTGAGGCAGAGGCAGGTGGATCTGTGAGTTGAGGACAGCCAGGGCTACGTAGTGAGACCCTGTCTGAAGAAAGAGAGATGGGGAGGGAGGAAAGAAAGTCTCAATTCTTACAGTTTCTCCCACCTGGCCTTACTAGAGGTAAGCTAGCCTTTTCTCACTCAGTTTTCCCCCAGCAAATAACAGCACATCCTTTGACTTAGCAGAAGTTGCCATATTATACACATTTCCTAATGTTAAATGTGGCAGAGTATGAAAGACGAGATGGCATTTGAAAAGACATAAAGGTGAAATATTCATGATTCTCTTATTACAGGAAAAAATACAGTTTTCTATCTTTTTTCAAGGACAGAGTCTCTGCTTTCATTTTTGTAATCTTTTTATTCACAAGTCCTAATTAGAGCAGATTCCATGTTTTTAATTATAACTCTTGGTCGTCAGGCAGATGTTTACTCTCAGAGACAGCAGCACGCAAGATTTCCAGAGGTAAAAGGTGTGAGCTTGAGTGCTTCCAGTGTCTGTCCACGTGCTGAGTGAGAACCGTGCTGCGTCCGCCACTCCCACTCACCTCACCGGGAGTGTGCCTCTCCTGGGCATTCACTCCACAGTGTGCTGACGGCACTGTGATCGTCTTGTGCTCCGCTGACATGTGAGTGGTGCCTTCACAAGGACCATAACAGCCCCAAGCTCTCGTTCAGCGCTGCATTGTTTCTTTCCTACAGCTCAGCAGAGCAGCCCACGGCTTCTCTGCAGCATCCTTTCCTATGACTCCATGCTCAGATAATTGCCTTTCCTTCCTTCTGTGCCTTTAAATACACCTTTCAGTTCTGCACAAGTGAGACATTAAAAGTTGCCAATGCAGATTTATGTCCTGATGTTGGGTTTTGTGTTGTGATTTGTGCGTCAGATGTTATGTTACCCAGATGTGTTGATTGCCTACAGGGACAGTGCTGTCCGTGGATCCTGTGACCAGCCCCGAGTCTGAGTGACTCAGGCACCACTCATGGCTGCCTCCTGTTCTTTTCGGCACACGCATCACCAGTTCTTACTGCATCCCACAGAACATCACCAGTTCTTACTGCATCCCCTCAGAGCATCACCAGTTCTTACTGACATTCCCTCAGAGCATCACCAGTTCTTACAGCATCCCTCAGAGCATCACCAGTTCTTACTGCATCCCCTCAGAGCATCACCAGTTCCTACTGCATCCCTCAGAGCATCACCACTTCTTACTGACATTCCCTCAGAGCATCACCAGTTCTTACAGCATCCCTCAGAGCATCACCAGTTCTTACTGCATCCCTCAGAGCATCACCAGTTCTTACTGCATCCCTCAGAGCATCACCAGTTCTTACTGCATCCCCTCAGAGCATCACCAGTTCTTACTGCATCCCCTCAGAGCATCACCAGTTCTTACTGCATCCCCTCAGAGCATCACCAGTTTTTACTGCATCCCCTCAGAAGCAGCCTTGGAATTATTCCTTCTCCATTGTTGTAACCTTAGATTGTCTTGGGCTTGCATTTTTATTGTTCCAGCCTCTGTTTGGATCCTCTCCATCATCCAGATCAATCAGAAGATACCTCTGTGTATTCTAGAGCCCAAGAAACCAGGATTGCCCATACCAGTGAACAGATAACTGCCTGTCTGGGTCAGAGCTCGCCTCTGATGCTCAATTATAGTTATCAGTGACTAAGATACAGCAGTCCCTTCTTCCTGTAGTTTTTCTTTCTGGCCATTGCAGAAATACTAATAACATTTGTCAAGTTGTGAAAGAGAAACTTTCTTGAGATACAGCCACATAGATCCCAGACTGGCCTCAGACCTTGATCTTCCTGACGCCACCTCCTGAGTGCTGGAATTACATGTGCCATTACATGGTGGCCAGCATGTGCCACCATGTTGATGTGATGCTAGAGATTGAACCCAGAGTCCAGGCAGCCTGTTAACTGAGCCGCGGTCCAAACCCACATACAATGTATTGTCATAACTGTTCTATTAGTTACTGTTAATCCCTCACTATGACTAATTTAGAAGCTAGATTTTATCATGGGTATGTATGTATGTATGTATGTATGTATGTATAGAAAAAGCTATAATAGGGCCCAGTGACAGAGCACTGTAGGTATCTGAAGGCATCTTATGAAAAGGGAGCTGTGGCTACAAAGGCCTTGAAACATGAGCAACACCAGAAAGCCAGAGGGTGGGGAGGGCGAGTGCTAGAGGGATTAGAAATTAAAACAGGAAGGATAGGTTTTACTGGGCCTTGTGGCCACTGTGAGAATTTAGACTTCGGGGGCTGGGGCTCAATTAGAGTACCTGCCCAGGATGCACAAGGTCCTGGGCTTGATCCCCAAAACTTCAAGAATGGAGGGGACTTAAACTTTAGCTTTTGTTTTTTAAGACAGTTTCTCTGGCTGTCCTAGAACTTGCTCTGTAGACCAGGCTGGCCTAGAACTCACAGATCCACCTGCCTCTGCCTCCTGAGTGCTAGGATTAAAGATGTGCCTCCAAGCCCAGCTTTAAAGTTTTACTTGGTAGGAAGCTTTGGACATGAAGGTTTAGGGCATGATGTGGCTTAGTTTTACAGGATTGCTCTGGTTTCTACAGTAGAAGTTGGAGGGTGGTGGGATCTTCTAACCCTTGTAGCAAGTAATCTTGGTGCTTTGCGGAGTCATAGTTGGGGAGACACTGCAAGGTATGACCTGGAGGAACCATGTTGACTCTCTGGGGGCAGCTGAACCATCTAGCTGTAGTGTCCTTTTTGTTAAATGTCCTTTCCGTGTGTGTGTGTGTGTGTGTGTGTGTGTGTGTGCGCGCGCGCATGCATCCAGGGCCTCATACTAGGCAAGTACTCTATTGCAGTACCCCACATCATTTTGACTGCTCAGAATTCAGTCATGGGGGGCAGGGTCCTGCTCTTGGTGCAAAGAACCACCAGGAATCTTGGGCCGTCAGACCACACAGCCACACACAGGTTGAATCCAAGCCCCTTCATTGCTAGTTTGATGATTAGAGTCTTGTTTCTTTGTGTCCTGGATATAGTTTTCATTTCTTTAATGAATATTGAGCACCTGCTATGTGCCAGACACTGTGTGCTGGAAAACGGAACACTGAACAAGAGAGGCCAAGCTCCTTCTTTTGAGATATTCTAGTGTCTTAGGTCAAACAGAAGCACTGGGGAGAAACAGGCAATCACAGAAGGGGTGTTTGAAATGCTGGGAAGGAACTGTTAGCATTTAGGCATCTGTACTGGCCTTAGGCATCTGTACAGGCCTTAGGCATCTGTACTGGCCTGCCTTTAGGGTCCTGACAGGATAGACCTCAGCTGCAGCCACTAAGAGCACCTCCTGTGCTCATTCACTCCATGTCCTTATAAAAGGCAGGCCTTGCCCACCTCCTGTCTCCTTTCTCTTGCTTGTCCCCAGGGACGGGTCCCTGCCCCCTTCTCTCCCCTCCTCTCAATAAACCTCCTACGTATGCCCTGTTGTATGGTGTGACTCCTTCCTGCTGTTTCTAAAATATGACAGGGATAAGGTCACTTTTGAGCCAAGGGTGAAGCAGGGTGCTGGAGTAAGGGTAGTTGGTGGAGCAGCATTCCAAGCAGCAGGCATAGCATGTTTGTCTGTGGCGTAGCATGCTTAAACAGCCCAGGGAGTATCATGGCTGGAGTAGGAACACTGGGCCAGAGCACAGGGATGCATTCAGAAGGGCATATGGGAGACTCACAGGTCACACTCATATGACCAGCGTGAAACCCACCCACCAGGAAGTGGCAGAAGGCACAGGCCACTGGTCCTTAGGGATTATCCCCCTTCGACTCTTTCGAATGCTTCACTCACAGAAATGAGGTGTGATCTGTGCCCCATCAGCTCCTCTGTTGTCATTGAAACCATCCTGTGTATCTTGTCTCATTAAGTCACAGAGGACCAGGAAAGGGCTCCTAAGCCCAAGGTTCCAGGCACCAGACCAGTCACTGCCACCATGTCCCTGTGGATATCTGAGCACCTGCTCGGGGCCAGGGCAGCTCTCTCCCCTCCCTTCACTAGGCCCTGGATCCTCTATTCCAAGGGCTCCCTGGCAGCCACACACCAGGGGCTCTCTGTGGAGGCTGGGGTGCCATAACAGGGTTGGCTGAAGCACTAAAGATAAACCCACCTTGGTGGCCCTTGGTGCTGCCACAGCTAGTCCTTCCTGGCTGACCCCAGCTTGTGGTTAAGTCCCTAAGGGTAAATGTGCTTAGTGAAGAAGACAGGGAGGGCTGCAGCAGGCACTTGGCCTTGGGCTACAGTGCTGTGTGCCTCCAAGAGAGGCCGGGATGCAGAGTGCTTCCTTTGGGGACAACACATACCCAGATTGATACTGACAAAAAAATTAGCCATCTGTGCTGGCTAGTTTTATGTCAACTTGATACAAGCTAGAGTCATCAGAGAAGAGGGAGCCTCAGCTGAGAAAATGTCTCCATAATAGGCAAGCCTGTAGGCATTTTCTTAATTAGTAATTGATGTGGGAAGGCCCAGCCCATTATGGGTGGGGCCATCCCTCGGCCGGTAGTCTCCAGTTCTGTAAGAAAACAGACTGAGTGAGCCATTTGGTGGTGGTTGTGGTGGTGAGGGGTAGGGGTGAGGGTAGCGGGGGTGGGAGGGAGTGGAGATATGATGACTAGCAAGCCAGTAAACAGCATCCCTCCATGGCTTCTGCATCAGCTCCTGCCTCCAGGTTCCTGCTCTGTCGTTGGTTCCCATCCTGACTTCCTATGATGATGAACTCTGATGTGGAAGCATAAACCAAACAAACCCTTTCCTTCCCAGGTTGCTTTGGTCATGGTGTTTTATCACAGCAATACTATCCCTGACTAAGACACTATCTCATTTCAAAAGCTCCTGGCTGGCCGATAGAACAATGGGCCGGGGTAGACAGAGCAGATCTGAGTCAGTGCCCCTTAGCGTTTCATCAAGGCCTATGTCTCCCATCTCCCCACCACACACACACACACACACACACACACAGAGGAGCTCCTGCAAGGCAACAGCCAAGTCCGCCAATCTTCCACTCTAAGCTCCCGCTCCAGAGCTAGCACGCAGGGGCCACTGAAACAGGCCAGCGGGTGGTTCTGTGACTGGGGATGTAGCTCAGCTGGCAGAGTGCTTGCCTAATAGGCAATGCATGAAGCACTGGGTTTGATCCCCAGTGCCACAAAAATGGTGTGGTGGTGCACACCTGTAATCCCAGCAGACAGCAGAAACTCAGAAGTTCAAACTCAGAACTTCAGTTATATAGCAAGTTCAAGGCCAGCCTGAATACATGAGACCTGGTTGAAATGAAGGGAAAGGATAAAGGGGGGGGGGGAGGGGAGAAGAGAAGGGAGGGAGAGAGCCCTGGCAACCCAGTATATAAACACCACTATACAAAGAGACTTAAAGAGGTTTGCCCAAAGTTACTGGGTGAATCAACACCCCTCCTTGACCCTCTGGTTCTCACCACAGAAGTTTCTCAGACCTGCCTACGCTCACGACTTAAGATGTGCCCAGATGGAGGGCCCAGACTTCCCCTCCCATTTGTGAACCCTTAGCCACTTGGCCCAAGCAGTGGAGACCCAGCAACAGCTTCCCATCCTCATCCATAAGAAGTCAGTTTGTAACCAAGTTGGGAACTTTTATTTACACAAAGGCCAGAGTGGGTGTGGACGAAGGGACTGGAGAGCAGTGATGTCAGAAACAAAGGAGATGGGTATTTAAATACTCAGATGGGAGGCGGAAAGGAAATAATGGGGCTGGCCTAAGGCCTGCCAACTCAGGGTCCTCACCCTCAGCAGACACCCAATGAAAATAAGTCCAGACAGTAAGAAGGGGAGGAGGATCATCAGAGGCCTCGGTCTACCTGCCCCGAGGGTGGGAAGGCCAGTGCAGAATGGCATGGATGAGGGATAGTTGGTACTCTGGGAAGAAAGGCCACCCTGTTCCCTCGGGAGTGGTGGCTCTCCAGTACTTGCTCTGTTGGCCTCACCTTTACTCCAGTGCTCTCCCTCACCGATCCCTCCCTCACTGAACTTGTCTTCAGGACCTCTGGATTCCAAAAAAGGTCCTGAGAAATCTAGCCTCCTGGGCTGGAGCTGGGGTGCATATCCACCCAGAGGGGACCCAAGATGCTAATAGGCTCTGTCCTGGCTGGTTGCTCACGGCCCCTTGATGGACCCAGGCTCCGTGAGGCGAGCAGAAGCATAGGCTGAAGCCCCCAGGCAGGCGGCAGGCTCACAGAACCCAGGCAGCCCCACTGGGCCTGGCAAGCCAGGTCGGCCAGCCACCCCTGGAGCCCCTGGGGATCCTCGGTCTCCATCCTTGCCATTGATTGCCTGGCCAGGCCGGCCAGGAAGACCTGTGAGGAGAGGCAAGACACTGGGAAATTGTTCAGGCAGGGAAAATTAGGCCATAAATATCAATCACTGAAGGAAGACACAGACACTACCCAACAGTCCCAGCTGCCAGCTCCCGGCCAGAGCCCCGAGACTCCTAGGTGCTCCGACTTGGCTGAGTGCCAGGCTTCCATGCGTAAAACCCAGGATCATTACTCCCCAAGCTCAGAGACAGAAGGGTGACTACACAGGATCAAGGTGTTACCTGGGATCCCTGGGGGTCCGGGCATCCCGGGATGCCCACGTCCCATTTCTCCTTGGTCACCTTTCTCTCCACGCTTTCCTGGAGACAAAAAGGAGTGTCTTTCCCCAAACTGAGAAACATCTCTCCCACTACTTAATTTGTTTCATACACATCCATTGCGCCAGTATGCTATTGGAGAAAGTTAGAAATGACCACAGAGGGCTGCTTAGATAAAGGGAGATCCAGATAAAAATGTGGGAGATGATAGATCAGATAAGGTGTATTCTGGAAAGGGTCAGTAAGAACTAACATTTCCTGTACCAAGCTGCCTTTGACCCAGTCCCCCTTGCCCAGCTCCAGCCCCAGAGCAGCGCAGCGCTTACCCTTGGGTCCAGTGTTGCCAATCTGACCCACTGCTCCCACGATGCCAGGAATGCCGCGGGGGCCAGGATGCCCATGGGGTCCCTGTTTGCCTGGATATCCAGGGGGCCCAGGAGGTCCTGGGGGACCCACCATTCCGGTTGCCCCCAGGGCTTCCCGCTTGGCACTCACAGCTACCTCTGCTAGTTGCTCTGAAGGGAGGAGGAAGGAAGAAGGGTCTGAGATGAGCCCGGAGAAGACAGGGCATCGTGATGGCCCCTGGCCCCTAAGCTTGCAGACAGACAAGCCCCACTTGGAGCCTCCCCTTCCCTAGGCCCTGTTTATGGGTCTATCCAAAGTTCCACAGTTTCCGGGAGGCAGAGCTGGAATGCACACCAGGGACTCCAGACCCTCAAGCAAAGACACATAGAGACGCTGCTGTAGGGTGACCAGGTACTGAAATGGACTGAGGGAGGGGCTGCAGCCCTGCCCTTACCTTGAATCATCTTCAGCACCACGTCCACGATGTGCTGCTCACTGGCTGCTCGGCCCTAAGAGCACAGGATAAAATTCATGAAGCAAGCCCTGGTTGCCAGAACCAAGCCACTCCAGCAACTTGCCTCCGCACCCCGCCCCTGTCTATCCCAACATTTTTGGGCACGTGTCACACCCATTCTCTTGATCCGGGGCCAGTTTTGGAGTAGCCAGAGGACCTCTGGGAACTCCCAGCTTTGGGCAATTTGCTGCACCCCCAAGAAGATGTCCTTCCTAGAGAATCCCCTAGCCCTGGGGTCCACTCACCACTACACCTTGTCTCCCAGGTTGTCCTGGCACGCCTCGATCTCCCATCAGTCCTCGGGGTCCAGGAAGCCCGGGGTAGCCCTGCACTCCTGGAGCGCCCGCATCCCCACTGGGGCCAGGGTATCCTGGCTCTCCACGGACTCCTTGCTGCAAAGGGATCGTGTGGAGTAAGAAGGCATCCGGAGGGAGGGGAGAATGGGGAGAAAGGAGAGGGCGGGGCCAGAGGGAGAATAGCAGCCGCGTGGGAGAGAGGGGAGGGGCTCACCTGTCCCTTGGGCCCCGGCTCTCCAGACTGGCCCTGCAGAAGGAGCACGGTCAAGAAGTGGACGGGACCCCAGACCAGCCCCCGACTCCCCGTCCCACTCCCGTGCCCGCTCACCTTCTCCCCTTTCTCACCCGGGAGGCCGGCCACCCCTGGGTCACCCTGCAGAAAGAGAACCTGGTGTCAAGCGCCGCCGTGGTGGCGAAGACAAGGGGCGCAGGGTCTGCAGGTGTGTACAGACCCGACGCCCCAGGCACCCGACGCCCCAGGCACCCGACGCCTGTGAGCTGGACTGGGGCGTTGGAACTCACCACTCCGCCTCGGGGCCCGGTCTTCCCTGGGGAACCCTGGAAAAAGAGATCGGGACATAGTGAAATGTCCTCTCCAGGGAAGGGAGGCCCCCTAGCTCCCTGCTGCTCCTGGTCCAAACCCCTCCCCATTCGGCCCACCGCAGCCCAGACTTGGGTCCCTTTCCCTGATGTTTTCCGGCCTCCGGTGGTACCTTATCTCCTTTGATGCCTGGCAAGCCTTGGGGTCCTGGAATTCCTGGGGGACCCTGCTCTCCCTTGGGGCCCTGAGGTGGTGGAAAAAAACAAAACAATGAAGTAAACTAAAGAACCGAGCTGTGAGCCCTCTGCCCCCCTCAGCTGGCCTATGCTCACCGGTCGTCCTTGAGGGCCTGGCTGTCCTACTGGTCCCCTCTCACCCTGGTCGCCCTGAAATGGAAAAAGGAGGTCACACCTGGTCTCTCAGCAGGGCCAGCCTTATAGGTCAGATCCGGCTCTAGCAAGACAAGTGCCATCCATTCCGGTTGTCACCAGCAGGGGTCCTTCTTATTACTCTTTTTCACAGACATTCATTTGAGGCCTTGTCAGAGAAGACCCAGTGCCAGCCACTGCAAGGATGGGGGAGGGGGGGCCCGCTTACCTTCTGTCCCATGATGCCCTGGGGACCAATTTCTCCTCGAGGCCCTGGCTCCCCCTGGGAGGAGAAAGGAGAATAAGCAGCAGACCTGGTAGGACCCTCCTTCCAGCCCTGGCTCAGCCTCCCCCACCCTTGGAAGAGCTAGTTGGCTTCAATTGAGGAAGCTGGCCCAGAAAGCAGAACCGGCTTGCTTGGGTCAGTGGGACAGGACACCAGATTCAAGTCACTCCCCAGGTTTGGGCTCCCATCCAGCAGCCTCCCTCTGGCCCTACACTGAGGTCAGGACCTTAGACTTAGAAGGACCAAAGCCCTCCAGCAAGAAGGGAGAGGGCTGTTTTGTTGCCTGGCGGTGGTGGCCCACGCCTTTAATCCCAGTACAAGGGAGGCAGAGGCAGGAGGATCTCTGTGAGTTCGAGGCCAGCCTGGTCTACAAAGCAAGTTCCAGGAAAGGCACGAAGCTACACAGAGAAACCCTGTCTCGAAAAACCAAAAAAATAAAAATAAAAAATAAAAAAAGAATGGAGAGGGATACTCACTTCTTTCCCTGGAGGACCAGAGATTCCAGGGAAGCCCTGCTGGCCTGGTTCGCCCTGCAGGAAAATACAGTTCTCACGTCAGGCTGGTAGCTGCCAGTCAGTCCTTAGCCTCAGGTAGGCCCAGGAACCCTGTACAAAGTCTACAACCAAATAAGCAGGAAGGGTGCAGGGTGTTCTTGATCAGATCCTCTGGGCTCCATTGCTTTTCCTGAGTTTGTTTCTCCTCTGGATTCCAGGCCACATCCCGCTTCTACTAAGCCAGGATGAGGGAGGGGCAAGGCAGTGGCAGAAGGGAGTGTGGGCTAAGAGGCTTGTGTTTGGGCTGTTCAAGCCTTGGGTGAGAACTGGGCCTCATAATCCTTGAGTTATGCCCCATTTCTCACTCTCTGGTCCCCTTGTCCAAGTAGAACCAAGTGTCCTGGCTTAGGGGTCTCCTCACCTTGTCTCCGGGGCCTCCTTTTGTCCCAGGCTGACCCGGCACACCCTAAAGAAAAAAGATGGTGTCAGTTTCTGCCCTGGCACGGGGGGATGGGTATTTGCCACGTTTCCTCCATGTCCAATCCAGATTTTTCTCCTCCTTGTGAGAGCTAAACAATCAAAGATCCAGCCCCGGTATCATGAGCTTAGCTGGCTTTTCACCCTTGCTGTGAGTCCCAGTGGCAGAGGAGTGGGCTTTGGACAATGACCTGTCTATCAGCGTCCATGTCCAGGGGAAAAGCATACAGTGAACACTAGTCTACACATGCACAGAGAAGCAGGCTTTGGCAGTCTGCGCCCTCAGGAGGGAAGAGGGTGAGCATCACAGGCTGAACTAAAAGGTGAATCAAGAAGACCAGAGACCAGCAAAGGCCTAATAGTATGGAAATAGAAAAGCCACTGTGGCCAGGCAGTGGTGGTGCACGCCTTTCGTCCCAGCACTTGGGAGGCAGAGGCAGGCGGATCTCTGTGAGTTCAAGGCCAGCCTGGTCTACAGAGTGAGTTCTAGGACAGCCAGGGCTACACAGAGAAACCCTGTCTTGAAAAACAAAACAAAACAAAAATTATCCAAATGATGAAGCAGTCTACACCAGGCCAGGAGCCACATAGATGGTAATGAGGTGAGGGGGTGATGGGGCCAGAGCTCAGGTGCAGATTTTGACCCCCTCAGTCTCTCGCGCAAGAGAGGCACACAGAGGCAAGAAACCAAGTGGCCCGCTCTCTGAGGCCCAAGAGGATCAACTTGCCTGTGGGCAGCCCTGGTAGCCTCAGTTGATACTCACCGCTAGGCCCTGGTGGCCTGGGCTTCCTGGCCGCCCCACCTGTCCTGCACTGCCCTGGAGGGACAAACAAACAGAAAGACAAATTAGAGCCCCAACCTGAGGGGGCTCATGGCTCCCACCTATGTGCAGGCAGGGAAACAGACCCAGAAGCAAGGAGGCCTGCCTGAAACACACTGAGAGCGGCTGGTTCTGAAGCCTCTAGGATTGGTATGACAGGGCTCACCAGCCTGAGGAGGAACAGGCCTGACCCTGGCCAGCTCCAGCAATGCTCCTCTCTTACCTTCATGCCAGGTATGCCCGGGGTCCCATCCTTGCCATCAATGCCCGGAGGACCCTGTTCAGGAAGGAAATTCAAGGGAGACTCCTAATGGGAAGACCCATGGGGTCAAGCCACCCACCCTGTGACATGAGCTTCTGTGACAGCTGCAGTGTGCAAGCAGAGAGGCTCTGATCACTTCAGGAAACCCCAGACCTGGGGAAGGGGTTAAGAGGGACAGGCCACACCCTTCCTTTGTGTGGGTGACTGCTCAGGTGCCAAGCTTCCCACTGTTGCACCCTGATTCCCCACTATTTGCAGGTAAAGAGACTAAGCTAAAAGAAAGCGTATTTGTCAGGTTACAGAGCCAGCAGCCTGCCACAGAGTTCAGTCCAGACCCCCAGCTTCCTCTCCATCCAGGGATGCGGACAGACTGACCAGGGCCAGGGCCTGGACTCTGGTCACTTACCGTGGTTCCCTTTGGGCCTGTTATCCCCTGGGGTCCTCGGACACCCTGGCTGCCCTGCAAAGTAGATAGAGATCCGTCACCTTTAGAGTGCTGAGCCTAGCTGGCCATGGAGAGAGAACAGCACAGCCAGGACAATGGCTTCCGGGTCCCAGAGTCCTTGTGGCCTGGGCCGGACTGCAGAGGTTGAATGGAGACACTCACAAATCTGCGTCTGCCCTGACGCTAAGGGAAGGCTGTCCAGATCGGCACAAGCACCTGGGCCAGGGAGGGCACTGCAGGGGTTCCTGGGAGCCCTGCACTCATAGACAGCGGCGGTCACTGAGGTAAACAGTCACCAAGAGAGATGGGTGGGCTTAAAATTGGGGGGGGGCGTCTTGATTTCAATAAGAGCTATGAATAGTATGGGGAAAATTAGAAAAAGCTAAAGATAGATTAGCTACTTAGTGATGTTAAAGAATAATTGCACCCTTTGTTAATTTTCTTTGTAATTTTTAAATTACATATTTATCTATCTATCTATCTGTCTATCTATCTATCTATCTATCTATCTATCTATCTATCTATTTCCATGGGCAGGGTCGGGACACATGCCACAGCACACATGTGGCGGTCAGAGGACAGCTTTCAGGAGTTGGTCCTCTCCTTCCACAGCTTGGATTCTGGGGAAGAACTCAGGTTGTCAGTCCAAGGGGCAAGCATCTTTACCCTCTGAGCCATCTCTCCAGCCCTCTTTCTCCAGCCCTTACAATAATATGATTCTGTGAGGAAACGTCTTTAATTTTTAGAGATTCATTCAGAAGTGTGTGGAGGCAAATGAGATGAGCCAAGGATCTCTTGAAAATGTCAGAGCAAAGTGTCAACCAGTGAAGGACATGGGAGGGGGTGGGGGGGGCAGGGAAGGAGGTGAGGGGGGAACAGGGAAGGAGGGGGGGGGAGAGGGGGGGAGGGGGGGGAACAGGGAAGGAGGTGGGGGTGGGAGGGGGAAGAGGTGTAGAGAAGGCTGTTGGGGCTAAGCTCCCTGTAGTGGTCTCTCTACTTTTCTATGTATTTTTAAACTTGCATTAAAAATACAGTTTAACTGAAATTCTGCTTGTGGTTTATTTTTCCCCTCAAAACAAGCAAACAAACAAACAAATAAACAAACAACCCTGCTCAGAAAAAGGGTCTATGAATCAGAAGGAAAGAAGGAAGTAAGAGTTAAGTGACTGTGGTAGAGGCCTTGGGATCCAGACCAAATCCCATTAGTTCTGTGGTTAATTTGCTGGAATTTCATTGTTTGGCCCCAGTGTCGGCAACAGGACTGGATTCCAAGGCTTCTAGTGAAGTCTGAACATAGCAAGCTAAATGGGTTCTCAGCACAGGTCATCAGACACTCCCCCCACACACACACCCAGAAGTCACCCCCGTTCAGACTGCCAGGCACATACATAAATGCCTATGTGTGTGCGCACACACACACACACACACACACACACACACACACACACACACAGTAGCCTTGATGGAGCTGATCTCTTCCCAGTACTCTCCAGGGGTTCTCAACAGACTAGGGGTGCCTGAGAACTTACCACATCCCCCTTCTCACCAGCTCGGCCTGGTGGCCCCCTGGGGCCTTCTTCACCCTGGCATGAAGAAGACAAGAGTCCAAGTCACATGACCCCATGAAGACCACCACCCACTCTGAAGCCATAAACCTCCAGAGTAAAGGCCTGGGGACAGGAGCAGGCTTACCGGTGGCCCAGCAGCCCCGACGGCGCCCACCATGCCTTTGTATCCACGAGGACCCTGGGGAAAGGAAAAGATTGTGTCCGTCCCGGCTGGACTCGGAAGGCCAGAGTACTGGTGCCAGCAACTCTTGAAGGACACCCATAGACTCACCGTCTCTCCCTTAGGTCCTGCCATGCCTGGGTAGCCCCTGGTGCCCTGGGGACCCTGTCGAAAACAGACAGACAAACAAATGCCAGTGAAGCCAGCCGCCTTTTTGACCCCCATCCCTTTTCACAATGCCCCTTTGAAGTGTGCAGAGTGTCCACATCTCCTGTTGTACAAAGCTGCTCAGATGTAGAGAGGAACCTCCCAGGGGCACTTAAAGAAACAGTGGAAGGCCTGGACCTTAGCCTGGCCTTCAGGTGGGCAGCCTTGGTCTAGTCCACTCTATCCAAGCAGCCAGTCTCAGTCTCTCACCCCACCCAGGCACTCCCAGCCAGACACAGATTTCTTTTATAGAGGCCAAAGCAGGTGAATAGCCCCATTAAAGGGCCCCCAGGATGATAAAGGGTATAACAGTGAGGTGTTTCTTACCGGTGGTCCGGGAATGCCTTGTTCTCCAGAGGCACCCACATCTCCCTTGGGGCCCTAAAAGCAAGGAAGAGCTGTCAGACTGACAGGTAAATGCAAGACAAACAGACACCGGCAACCTTTCCCAATACAGACAGCCAGGCAGAGCAATTAGAAACCACAATGTCCTAGATCACATGAAAAAAGGACTCAACAAGAGACTCATTGGGTCGGGCAGTGGTGGCGCACGCCTTTAATCACAGCACTCCAGAGGCAGAGGCAGGTGGATCTCTGAGTTCAAGGCCAGCCTGGTCTACAGAGTGAATTCCAGGACAGCCAGGGCTACACAGAGAAAATGTGTCTTGAAAAAACAAAAAAGGAAGGGTGGGGGGCGGGAACCATTGGTGTGTAACATTGGCCTCCTGCCTCCCAGCTCAAGGATCTGTCCCTTGGACCCACAGGGACAGGGGAAGGGATGAAGAATGAGGCAGATCTCTGTAGGATTGTCTCCCCATAATCCTCACCCTCATGCCTGGCCCTTAGCCCTCATACTCACTGGCTTCCCCTGGCGACCAGGATCGCCCAGAATCCCCCGTTTGCCTGGATGCCCCTGAAGAGAAGGAGGGAACTCAGCCCCAGGTCGCCTGCAAGCACCCGTTCCACCCTCCCAGGACAAGGCACCTCTTCACCTTCACTCCCTGCAGCCCCTGGGGGCCTTTCACACCAGCTGGACAGTTGGTTGGACACTGGAAAGAAAATTCTGTAAGGCCAGGGGTCTCTTGCCGGGCCAGGGCCAGCTGAGCAGTGCTTCCCGGAACTCCCTCCCCATCTCCCATTGAAAGCCGTTTTCAGTCTCTCCAGACCCTATCTCTCACCAGGAAATCTGCACTCCCTTCCAGGCCCTGGATGGTTCCTGGTCGGCCCTGAGAGGAGATACGTAAGAATGAGACATGGCATGACCCATCCCCACTGCGAGCCATTTCCTCAGGAACACATGGCCATTCAGGAGGGTTGAGGACACTTACTGGTTTCCCAGGGGGTCCTGGGGGCCCTGATGGTCCCTCTGGTCCTGGGTCCCCCTGGAAACAAGAAGAGCCCAAGTCACAACACCATCCTGCCTGCCCCAGTCTATCTTGCTCTTCCTCCACTTCCTACCACTGTTCCGCCGCCCTTTGGGGCATCTTCGGAGAGCTGTCACAGTAAGGAGATCCAGGACACTGGCAGGTGGCACCAGCCCTGAGCCTCCCAGGAAGACTTGCTGCAGTCCCAGGTTCAGGAGGAGAGGGTTCTGCCCCAGGCCTCGAGGAGCGCCTTGTGAGCCAGAAGCAACCCAGAAACTCCCAGAAAGCCTGCCCCAGACTGTCAGCCTAGGCATGCAGAGCAAGGGGCAGAGTTTGAGGGTCAGTGGGCTCACCTTGGGGCCTGGGGTTCCAATCTCACCAGGGAGGCCAACGGGTCCAGGTGGTCCCTGTAGGGCAGAGAGGCAGTTTTCTGGGATGCCACCTTAGGAAGGTAGGGACAGGCACCAAAAGTCTCTTCTCCACATGACTATTCAAACAATCCCAGAGAGATCGGATCGGATCGCGGGGCTAGAAGGACCAAACTATTCCAGACTCAGCAAGCTGCCTATTCACGGCACCAGCACAGCATGCAGGTCATTCCTCGGGATGGAGACGCCCCTAGAAGCCCTCCTCTCCTTCCCCAGCTCCCGCCCCACCCCCTAGAACTTACGGGAGGGCCAGCAAAACCGGGGCCCTGCAATAGAAATCAAGGAAATCAGATTCACGGCTCCCCTCTGCAGTCCTCCCAGCCTCAGAGGGTCCCTCCACACCCTCGCAGGTGCTACTCACCGGCAGGCCAGGGGGCCCTGGGAGGCCAGGCTGACCCTGCAGGAGCAATGGGAGAGACTCAGAGGCTGGAGCCTCCTGGGGTCCATACCTCCCTCTACTGTAGTGCCTCCAAACTCCGACCTTAATTCGTTTTCAATGAGCACCCAGCAGCCACTTACCTTGACTCCGGGGGTCCCCATGGGTCCAGGCTCTCCCTTGGCCCCCATTAAACCCTGGGGAAGAAAGAGATGGTAGGATTGTTGAGGCACACCTACCCTTAGCTCACAGGGAAGGACAAGTCTAGGGGACTCATTAGGCTTCCCATAATGGCTGCAGGCCTGGGGACCTTAACTTCTCCTTTCCCCTTTCTCTCTTTTTAAAGGAATCCTGGGAGGCAGGCAAAACCATTATTCTCCTTTTAAAGTTTATTTATTTATTTATTTATTTATTTATTTATTTATTTATTATGTATACAGTCTTCTGTCTACATGTATGCCTGTAGGCCAGAAGAGGGCACCAGATCTCATTACAGATCATTGTGAGCCACCATGCAGTTGCTGGGAATTGGACTCAGGACCTCTGGAAGAGCAGCCAGGGCTCTTAACTGCTGAGCCATCTCTCCAGCCCTTATTTTGATTATTTTTGAGACAGGGTTTCTCTGTGTAGTCCTGGAACTTGCTCTGTAGACCAGGCTGGCATGGAGCTCAGAGATCCACCTGCCTCTGCCTTCTGAGTGCTGGGGTTAAAGGTGTGTGCAACCATGCCTGGCAATTATCCTTTTGCTGTGTTGTTGAGTTGGTAGCTTCTAACTCACTATGTACCCAAGGATGACTTGAACTTCTGACTCTCTTTCCCCCACCTCCTGAGTGCTGGACTTACAGATGTGTACCCAGATGCTCAGATGCTAGCACTCCACCACTGAACTACACTCTCAACCCAATTACCCTCCTTTAAGAGATTAGAAACTAAGACTCAAAGATCTGTGGGCTCAGCCTCACTCCTCAGAGTCTAGGGTACCCTGACCTGGACCTGGACTGGTGATGTGCTCAATGTCTGCTCTTGGCAACTTCTGAAAGGCTTCATTTTCTCATTTGCAAATGAGTTCACACCTTTAGCTCTCTGGGCGGACATAAGCACTGACAATGCTAGAGTGAGGCAGTGTGGTTTGTCATCTTTGGAGGGTATGGATGAGGAGTTTAAAGAGGCCCTGTTGTCTGCAGCCCCGGCCACACCCCTTGAATCAGCAGCAGACCAGGCAAAGCTCAAAGAGGTTTCTCTTACCCCTCCCCACCGCATCTTTCAGAACCTGCCCATGTACTTCCACCAAATAACTGTCCCCACCTCCCTGAGACTGTCAGTCCTCAGGAATTAGTGGCTTTGAGGTCCCTGGGAACTCTGTAATGGCATTCCTTCCCTGAGCTGCGCAGGAACTGCAGAGGGGATAAGCAAGGCAATCGGGATGGGGGTGAGAGTGTGGGGAGCGCAGACAGGATACACAAAGACCATGCAGTCTCTAGAGACATGAGACTGAGTCCTTACAGACAAGTGGGACAGTCCTGCAGCTCATAGAAAGCAAAGCCCCTCTCTGGCTCCCAGTTGCCAGAGATCCAAGGCTTCTAGTCAGTGTAGATAGGAGATGAGACTGAGGTCACAGCTGTATGAAAAGAGGCCTGAATGGCCATAGAGCTGCCATCTTGCTACCCTTCCAACAAAACATGCACGAAGAAGCCAGAATCAGATTCTCCCCAGCCTCGGGTACTCACATCCACGCCAGGCTTCCCATCTGGCCCATCCGGCCCAGGTTTGCCAGGCTCTCCTTTGGATCCCTTGAAATTAGAAGCACAGCATATTAGGCAGAGGGCAGCAAGTGCTGGGAGAGTCAAAGGTCAAAGAAAAAAAAAAGGCACTCACCGGAGGACCAACTTTTCCTGGAGGCCCCTTGTCACCCTGCAAGATACAAGCTGATGAGACAGCATCTATGGCTCATGCTTCCCCAAGTGGGTGTAGACAAGTCTGGCTGGTGGTCTCAGAGCCTTCTCCTCCCTTGTGCTGAGATTTGCATTTTTTTTCTTTTTTTAAACAGCTCCCTTTGCTCAAAACAAACAAAATTCAGCTGAGCACAGGCCTTAGTTCCAGCACTCGGGAAGCAGAGACACGTGTAAGCCTGTAAGTTCAAGGCCAGCCTAGTGTAACAGTGAACTTCAGGACAGCCAGGGCTACATAAAGAGACCTTGTCTAAATGAAATGAAATGAAAACAAAATAAAGTATAAGTGTGTCAACACTAAGCCAGCTGAGAGGGGCATTTAGTCAAGTAGATTTTAGACATGCTGGTGTTGGTAAGGTACTAGCTTTGAAGTCCCTGGGGTTCAAGTTAGTTGAGAGAACTGATGCGTTAAGCAAGCGACCAATAATTTTTAAAAAGGCTTTTAGAGAAATCTGAAGGGGGGAGATGAGGTGGGTAGCGACTCTCAGTCAGGAAAACCAGAGACTGTGGCAGAGGCAAGGATCGAGGGGGCCTGCAAGGGGAGAGATTCAAAATGTTCTCAAGAAAAGGATCTCTTTTCCATGTGACAAAGGACCCTTGGTGGGAGACTGGCATGGCCATGGAGTCAGATTTAGCCCCAGAGAGGCCCCCGAGAATTCCGGAGCCTGCAGCAGCCAGAGCCTGGCTGGGGTCCAGCGCCCTGCGTTTGGGGGTGGGGGCACCAGACTGAATAGAAGTCTGTCCAAACGGTAAACATCCAGCCGACCTCCTGGGGCAGCCTCCGGAATGAGGTGGTTAACCCTCAGCACGCTAGGAGAGCAGAGGACAAGCCCAGCGGATTCTAAGCCGGGGAGCTAAAGCAAAAGAGGAGAGATGGGAGTGTGGCCCCAGCAGACCAGCAGTCTACACGAGGCTCCTCCGCTACCTTAAAGAAGTGCTAGTGTGTCAGGAGACAGCGTGAGGGGTTAAGAAGAGGAAGAGAGGAAGGGGGATAAGGACACGCTGTGAGCTGAGGCCGGCGACAGAACAGCAGGCCCTTGTTGCAGGGTGGCTAAGACAGACTGCATTTCGGGGTTGGTTTGGGGTTTTCACTGAACAAACGGCTCCTTGTGGTCTCTGCAGGCGCCGCCTGCTGGCAACAGGGGGTGCTCAACTTCCAGGCATCCCCACCCCCGCGCTCACAAAGTTCTCCTCTGTGGACAGCCTTCCTTCCGCTCAAGTCTGAAGTTAGATACTCACGTCGATGCCATCAGAACCAGGCACTCCTGGTGGCCCTGGTGGCCCTGGAGGACCCGGCTCTCCCGGCGGACCTCTCTGAAAACACACACAAGAATGCAGCCCTCAGACAGTAAGCAGAACTGGGTTCCCGGGGGCTGCTGGAAACCCCGAAAGTGAAGGTGACTAGGGCGGCAACTCCCCAAGGAAACAGAACTCCATGGGGAGTTTGTTGTGCAGCTACTGTGTACCAGGTACTCTGTGCCATCACACTCATTATCTTCTTAACTACTCAGAACTGTCGGGGGTACTTTTGGGGGTGACAGGCTGAGGATGAAGAAACACACACAGAAAGATTAAAGGTAAGTGGTCACAGAGTGAATGCACCCTAGGTCGGCCGATGTCTTCCTCTGGACCACACTGTTCTTGCACTGTCGTGGTGGGAAATAGATGAAGATACCACTCGCTCAAATCACAGATGATGTGAGGTGGTGCCTGGCCCTCGGTGAATGGCACTTGGAACTATTGTTTTCCAATCAACAACAGATACAGCGGTGAACGAACACCTCTCCCTTGTCCCCTGGTGTGGGTTAGACGCCCCGCAGAGAAGGAAAGTGTGAAGAAGGGAAGCTGGGACTCTTCTCACTTGGTCCTCCCTGAGGTGGTCCTCGTAATGAGCCAGCCCAGAGTCAGGAAGATGTCCCATTGGCGTCAGGTACCCTCCCCAGGTCAAGAAGTGCCAGACTGGCTCCCCATAGGCATGCTGCACCCCACAACCAACATCACTTGGCACGGGGGGGGGGGGAGCGGGACCGCATCAGGCCCAAGGTCCCCGTTAGGTCCCACTCGGAGCATACCTTTCCCAGCCCCCAGCCGTCCCTCTGAAGTGAGACGGGAGCTCACAAGTCGGTCAAAAGAGATGCAGAGGGGCCACAGGGAGGTCTGGCTGGAGTCCGGGCCCCTTAGGAGGCTCCAGAGGCGGAGGCTCGCTGTCGACTGAATGGCCACCATTGTCTCCACCACCACCTGGGCTCTCCCTGTTGCCAGGACCCTGCGCCAGCTCCTGCCCGACGCTGCCTCTCTCAGGCAAGGCCAAGCATCCCGGGACAGGGTCGCTTTGGTTCCAGGGCTGGTCAATCTCCCCTCACTGCCCGCTGCAGTATGCACCCTCCCAGCGACTCTGTCCTCAGCTGCCCCTCCGGCTAGGGACGCACTAGAGCAGGTCCCAAAACTCCTGGATCCTAAACCCAAGTTCTGCACCCAGGACTCCGATGCCAAAGAGGCGACAGGACTTACGATCTGAGCTAGGGCGAGTCCCAGCACCTGGAGGAAAATGACCAGGCTGCGGGCCGTGGGAGCGGTGGTCATGGCGAGCAGCGGGTTCTGGAGCGAGGAAGCGAGGTCCACGCACGCACAGGCAGCAGGGACTGCTCTCTGAGCCACGGACCTCCTGAATACGCGGCGGGGCGGGGCAGGGACCCACAAGCCTGTCACCTGAGAGCCCTGCGGGAAGGAGGTGTCCAGCTCCGCCCGGCCAGGGGCGGGTCTCCTGCGCCCACCCCTGGGCCTCATTCTGAGCTTGACAGGAGGCACCAGCTAGGAAGTCCCAGAAGCATCCAAGGATGCGGGACCAACAACGATGACCCACTTTCTCTGTGAAAAGACAGAAGGCCATCGAAGTCCCTTTCCATCCTGCCCTCCAGGATCAACCTTTTTCTCCTGATCGGCAGCCTGGTCCATTACTCTAGCCTGAGCCAGGCCTGTCTGGGTCCTCTATCTTCAGGAGCCCAGGCTCACCATTCTGCATACCTGGCCAGGACCCCACCCTACTGGGTCCTTTCTAACTGGCTTGGTCCTTTCCACAAACAAATGGGTCCCTGCCATATTAAAACACATGGTTATTTGTTTTATTTTATGTGTATTAGTGTCTCGCCTGCACGTACGTATGTGCCATCAGAAGAGAATGTCAAATTCCCTGGAACTAGAGTTACAGATGACTTGAGAGCTGACATGCGGGTCCTGGGAACCCAGGGCTCGTGAGAGAGTTAACTGCCGTGCCCTTTCTCCAGTATCCGGTCTTCCATTGCCTCACCTTTTCATTTCCTTTCCTTTCCTTTGCAACAGGATCTCATGTAGCCCAGGCTGGCCTCAGATGGTAGCAGAGGATGCCCTTGAATTTCTGATCCTCCTGCCTCTACCTCCAGAGTGCTGGAGTTATAGGTTTGTGCCACCACACTTGGCATTCATCACACTGTTGTTGTTTTTTTTAAGCATATCTTACTTCTGAATTCATTTTAAACTCGTCATATGCTCTTCATATTTTACTTTAAAGAGTCTGTTGCTTTTTCCCTGAGAAATATAAACAAAATGCTTTATTTCCATAGGAATCATAATTATTCTTAGAATTGGAGTCCAATAACACGTCAAGTGAAGTCTTTAAAAAATGACCTTTTATGTTTATATGGGAGATGCACCCATGTGCATGTGTGTGTGCAGGCCTACTGAGGCCAGAAGAGGACACTGGATTCCCCCGGAACCGGAGCTGCCTGACATGGGTGCTAGGAAGCAACCCCCAGTCCTCAATGTCAGAGCCACCTCTCCAGCCCAGAGTTTTAGTTTTCATTCATATTTCAGTTCAACTATTCTTCATTTCATACTTGCCTAGAGCCCTGTTGTTTTCAAACTGGATTCTGGAATTTTTTTTTTTTGACAGTCTCATGTGTCCCAGGCTAGACTCAGACTTGCAATATACCCAAAGATGACCTAAAACTTGTGATCCTCCTGTCTTCACATCCTTAGTGTTGAGACTAGAGGTGTGCATCACCATGCCCAGTATAAGTGGTGCTGGGGATTGAACCCAGGGCTTTGTGCATGCTAAGCAAGAGCTCTACCACCTGAGCCGTATCCCCAGCTTTTAGTTCTGGAATTCTCGCCTATTTGCTCTTGGACTGGTGTCCCCATTGGGGAATGAAGTCTGGGCATTCCCACCGTTTTACTCACATCACCTAAGAGCCATTGATTTTTAAAGAATTTTCAAAGTAAAGAATATAACCTTCCTCATTTCTCAACATATTTACTGTCTCTGGTCCCTGTCTTTCTGTAAATCCACAGGCTTGGTACAACGCCCATCCAAGCTTGAGTTCTCGCTTCATCATTTCCAGCACTTAGTTCCTCTGGTGACAAGTGCAAGCTTTAATTTTTCTGAAATTTCTTAATTTTTGAATACTGTTCTACTAGAAATTGAATGCTAGGTCAGCAAGATTTGTGTATTTAATTAGTTAGTCGGTGCACTAGCTAGCTTTCTGTTGTTGTGATAAAACATTGCAACTTGGGGAGGAAATGGTTTATTTCAGCTTCCAGTTTACAGTTCATCAAGCTATGGCAGGGGCTGGAGGCAGGGACTGAAGCAGAGACCTTAGAGGCACACAACTCACTGACTTGCTTTCTTTTTTTTTTGTTGTTGTTGTTTTTTTGTTTGTTTGTTTTGTTTTGTTTTTTGAGACAGGGTTTCTCTGTGTAGCTTTGTGCCTTTCCTGGAACTCACTCTGTAGCCCAGGCTGGCCTTGAACTCACAGAGATCCGCCTGGCTCTGCCTCCCAGTGCTGGGATTAAAGGCATATACCACTACCACCCAGCTACTGACTTGCTTTTTTATACAACCCAGGACCACCTGCCCAAGGATAGCACCTCCCATAGGTGGGCTGGACCCTTCCACATCACTCATTAACCAAGACAGTGCTCCACAGGCTTCCCTACAGGTCAATCTGATGGAGGCGGTTGGTTTCTCAGCTGAGATTCCGTCTTTCAGTCTGTGACAAGCTGACCAAAACTAAGTCAGTTAGTGAGGCTGGAAGAGGGCACTGGATCCCCTGGAGCTGGAGTTACAGGTGTTTGTTTTGAGACAGGGTCTCAAGTGGCCTGGGATGGCCTCAAACTCACTATTTGCCTAGTGTGGCAGTTTGAATGAGAATAGCCCCCAGAGGCTCACGTTTGAATACTTGGTCCCTAGTAGTAGAACTGTTTGAGAAGGATGTGGCCTTGTTGGAGGAGATGTGTCACTGGGGACAGGCTTTGAGGGTTCAAAAGACTTGCCCCATTCCCAGTGTGCTCTCTGTCTCCTGCTTGCGGGACGTGAGCTCTCAGCCATTCCTACAACCATGCCTTCAGCCCGCAACCATGCCTTCAGCCCACCACCATGGACTCTAGCCCTCTGAAACCGTAAGCCCAATTAAATGCTTTCTTTTATAAGTTGCTCCTGGTCATGGTGTTTTGTCACAGCAATAGAAGAGTAACTGAAACACAGGTGATAGTCTTCAATTCCCAGATCTTCTGGCACCATCCATCTCCCCAGTGCTGGCATTATAGCTACGCACCACCACTCCCTGATGGATCCCTTGCTGTGATGGTTGGCTTTAATGTCAACTTGCCACATTTTGGAACCACCTGACCAGGGAGCCTCACCTGAAGAACTGTCCCGTTTGCCTTGATTGATGGGGAAGACCTGCCCCGTTTGGGGACAGCACCTTTCAGTAGCTACCCAGATAAAAAGGGGTCTATCAGAGAACTGTCTCTCCTCTCTTCCTGCTCGGCCTCCCTCTAGTTGCCGAGTTGGTTCCCCCCCCCCCCCCCTTGTTGCTTTCTCTGCTAATTCCTTCGCTGACAATAGAACCAGCGCCTCTAGGCTTTTATGGTGGAATAGGGACCAGCAGCTCTCCAGGAACCCTCGAGCTCCTGGTGCCAAATTGGAACTACTGAGGCAGCCAGCCTCGTGGACTGGGTAGATTGGTTGTCACCCACCAGTGAGAGCCAGCTGTTCTGGGGCTACTCTGACTCTTGAATCTGCCAGACTCGAGGATCGAGTAACTGCTGGGTTCTCGGGTATGATTGGGCTGTTGTAACTGGTTTTTTTTGTTTGTTTGTTTGTTTGTTTTTGTTTTTTAACGTTCCAATAAAAGTTTATTTGGCTCATCCTGATCAAGTTTAATAATATGTAACAGATTATTTTAAGAACATGAATAATGATAACAATTCTCCTGTAATAACAATTCTCTGTGAACTCAGGGTCAATCAGCAGCATGTCCCTTTACTCAAAAAGTAAAGTTTCCCTCTGAGGTCAAATGGCACATGAAGAAAGGTGGTGTGCATTGCATTTTCTTAAAGAAAAAAAAAAAAAAGGGGCAGCTTCAGTTAGCACCAGGCGTGTGAAGGTGAGTCAGAGCCAAGATGGCTGTCCTCTCTAAGGACTATGGATATGTGCTCCTCACCGGCGCTGCCAGCTTTGTGATGGTGCTCCACCTAGCCATCAACGTGGGCAAAGCCCGCAAGAAGTACAAGGTGGAGTACCCGGTCATGTACAGCACAGATCCTGAGAACGGGCATATCTTCAACTGCATTCAGCGAGCCCACCAGAACACGTTGGAAGTGTATCCGCCCTTCCTATTTTTCCTAACCGTGGGAGGTGTTTACCTAGCTTCTGGCCTGGGCCTAGCCTGGATTGTTGGGCGAATTCTTTACGCATATGGCTACTATGCAGGAGACCCTAGCAAGCAGTATTGAGGAGGCGTGTCGTCTCTCGCCCTCATTGCCTTGATGGGCACAACTGTGTGCTCTGCTTTCCAGCATCTCGGATGGGTTAGACCTGGCTTGGGCAGTGGGTCCAGGTCCTGCCACTGAGGAATGGTAGGCCTTTCAACTCTCGTTCACTTTGAACGACTTACCTTTATTTCCAGTTCCACTGTTTTTTTTTTTTAACTATAATAAAAACTTCTCTGGCATCCGCCTCATACCTAAAAAAAAAAAAGGAAAACCTAAACACTTTATATTTACATATTTTCCATTTAAAACTGGTCAGTGTGGTTACTTCTGTTTTAAAATGTAAGTTTCTAATGCCTCGTAGGTTTCTATATACAAATCATAGTTAGCTAGATTTAAGGTCCTGAGTACTCTGCCGCTGGTTTCTGTCCTTCCCCAACCCCTGCCAACATCCAAAGATACCCACAGGAAGTGTAGCTGGTCTGTTGAGAGATCTCTTTGGAATGTGTTTGTTGTAACTGTTTTAAAGCTCACTTAAACTGATTACACACACATACATGCTCTTGGTTCTGTTACTCTAGAGAACCCCTACTAAAACATTTTTTTCATTTTTCCATTTTATTTTTTATTTTTTTGGGGGGGCTGCACTCCACAGCGAGTGTATGGAAGCCAGAGGACTTGCGGGAGCTGATGCTCTCCTTCAGTCACATTGTTGCTGGGGTTGAACTCAGAGGTTGGCAGGCTGGTGGCAGCTACCTTTACCTCATGTCGTTGGCTGTGGCTCTCATTTTAAATGACGAATCACTTTCTAGTTGCTAGCTACATTGGGTTACCTTCCTGAGCTTTAGTTCACTTCATTTGCTTAATTAACTGTGTGTGCATGCACATGTGCGCACACACACTGGTGCATGTGTAGACCTGGGTGTATATATGTGTGCCATATGCATGTAGGAGCCTGCAGAGGCCAGAAAAGGGCATGGGAATCTTCTGAAACTAGAGTTATAACTAGTTTATAATTCGAGTTATATATACATTATATATACATATAACTCGAGTTATAAACTAGATGGTTTTTAGCCATGGATCTGAACCTTGGTCCTCTGCAAGAACAAGTGTTCTTAGCTGCTGAGCCTCTCTAGCCCCACTTCATTAGGTGTGGTTGCTATACATTTTGACCAGAGTTTATCATTGTTGTCTGTGGGTGATTAGCAACATGCAGCTCACCCGACCAAGACCAGCAGGGAACGCCGCCCCATTCAGGAATATACTAGCCTTTACCGAGTATCTTCTTACACTAGGTACGCATTACATCAGGCAAAGCGGATGTGCTCCACTGAGGTCATGCTGTTGCTGCAGATCCAGCAAGACAGAAGTGTGCTGAAATTGGGAACATGGAGATGACTGTGAGGACCTAGATATCCACACCCTAGAAACATTTTGCTGGAGACCATCTTTGTAACCTCCATCTCAGTGGTCCTTAATTCACCTAAAAAGCCTCCTCCTCTTCTTCCTCTTTCCCATGCTTCCTTCTGGAAACACGTGCAGTTTACTCCAGTGGTGATATGTAGTTTATTTTTTTGTTGTGGATTCATGCCAACTTCCCCACGACTTCCTGGTGAAAGCTAGCACATTTCATCTGGAATTCTATTTTTCTTTTAAAAAATTTTCAACTATGTTTATTTCCTTTATGTGTGCCTGTGGATGTATGTGTGAACACACGCCTTTTCATTCTTTCTTCCTTTCTCCTTTCCTTCCCTCCCTCCTTCCTTC
>CABHPP010140377.1:31758-42687 GCA_902168425.1 Peromyscus attwateri
TTTTTTTTTGTTTTTTGTTTTTTTTTTGGTTTTTTCGAGACAGGGTTTCTCTGTGTAGCTTTGTGCTTTTCCTGGAACTCACTTAGTAGCCCAGGCTGGCCTCGAACTCACAGAGATCCGCCTGCCTCTGCCTCCCGAGTGCTGGGATTAAAGGCGTGCGCCACCACCGCCCGGCTCGATATGTAGTTTATTACAGTGTTGTGGATTCATGCCAACTTCCCCACGACTTCCTGGTGAAAGCTAGCACATTTCATCTGGAATTCTATTTTTCTTTTAAAAAATTTTCAACTATGTTTATTTCCTTTATGTGTGCCTGTGGATGTATGTGTGAACACACGCCTTTTCATTCTTTCTTCCTTTCTCCTTTCCTTCCCTCCCTCCTTCCTTTTTTTTTTTTTTTTTTTTTTTGGATCTAGGTTGCATGTAGCCCTCAAACTTACTCTGTAGCTGAGGATGACCATGAACTTCTTATTCTCTGGTGTCCCCTTCCCAAGTGCTGGGCTTATGTGGCTTAAACAGTGCTGGGGATCAGACCCTGGGCTTCACTCATGCTGGGTAAGCCGTCTGTGCTGGATCTCCCGCCCCTCATTAGGAAGTCTTGGTTTTGTATTTTGAAGGATACACTGTGTACAAATCTGTGACTTTTACACTGTTTGTTCCACTCTGCGGTCACTTTGGGGACTGTCAACAGAGTCCCTGCCTTAGCCACGGTGACTGTTCTCTTTAGAGGCAGCACTCCCTAGATATCCAGCCTGAATTTTGTTACTCCTCAGTGAGCAGGCCCCCTGATTATGTCTGGGTTTTTTCCCCCCTTAATTTCTTTTTTAGATTTGTTTTATATGTATGAGTGTTTGCTTACAGATGTGTATGTGTGCCTGTGGATGTATGTGTGAACATACGCCTTTTCTTTCTTTCTTCCTTTCTCCTTTCCTTCCCTCCCTTCTTCCTTCCTTTTTTTTTGGATCTAGGTTGCATGTAGCCCTCAAACTTACTCTGTAGCTGAGGATGACCATGAACGTGGTACACACAGAAGTCAGAAGAGGGTGTCAGATTCCCTGGAACTGGGGTTATGGGTGATTGTGAGCCATTATGTGGGTGTTGAAACCGAACCCAGGGGCCTTTGAAAGAGTGTACGTGCTCTAACCATTGAACCATCTCTCCCGCCCTTATTTATGTCTGTTTCATACCAAGGGAAACAAGTTTAGCAGAACGGACTTTCCTGAGACCACACACTTGAATGATTGCCATTGTTTCCTGCTCAGCGTGGGCCCCAGTGACCTACGCTTGCTCCCCTTTCCACTGAGGCCACAGCATGGGGATATCCATTTGGGGCTATGTACAGAAATGGATGACAGAGGTCAAGAGGGCAGAGGGACCACAAGATTGTTTCAAGTTTTTATTTAGCTGGCCCTAGACTTTCAGAGAAGACTCCTCGGAATCTTTTGTTTGAGGTGAGGCCCGGGAAACTCTAGGAGTGTGTCAGATTTCTAAACTCTAACTGGCTAATCTCCCGGACCTTTCTTCCAGCTCTGGAGGGACGACACCCGGGACACGTCCAGGATGGCACATCAGGCTGGCTGGTGCTCCAGCGCCACCTCGTGGTCACCGTTTGCAGTGCACCATGCTGGAGCTCTAGGGGAAGGAGCCAGACTGAGAAACACTACTGGGAAGGGGCTGGTGGGATGGCTCGGCGGACAAACCATCTGTTGCCAAGCTCGGGGACCAGCGTCTCAGCTCTGGGACCCCCATACGGTGGAAAGAGAGAACCAAGTCCCACAAATTGTTCTCTGGTCTCCGTGTGTGAACACACAAATAAATGGTGTATCTTTGAAAAAGAACTCAGTTTCGTGAAAGATCATGGCTTTCGAAAATCAGAACTCCTCTCCTCTCCTCTCCTCTTCCTCTTCTTCTTCCTCTTCTCTTCTCTTTTCTGAGACAGGGTTTCTCTATGTAGCCCTAGCTGTCCTGGAACTCTCTCCGTCGACCAGGTTGGCCTCGAACTCAAAGATCTATCTGCCTCTGCCTCCCAGTGCTGGAATTAAAGGCAAGTGCCAGTACTACCTGAGAGCTTGCTGCTTTTACACAAGACCCAAGTTCGGTTCCCAGAACCCTTGCTGGGCAGCTGACAACTCCCTGTAACTGCAGCTCCAAGGGGGTCTGAAGCCCACTTCTGGCCTCCACAGGCACACATGTGCAAACAGAGCCCACCCCCACATACACATATTTTTTTATATATGCATAAAGATAATTTAAAAAAAAGAATTTGGAATTTGGCTTCAAATAGAATTAGATCCTCATTCCACTACATATTAGCTGAATGACCTCGGGCAAATCACTTCATCTCTTTGGTCATCATTTTCCTCATTTGTAAAGTGACGAGTGTCTGTGTACCAGCCCCTCTTTATATCCAGGGCAAGTTTAACATGGCCCCCGGAAAGCTTGAGATGTTTCTTTTTTCCCTGCTGGAAAGGAGTCTCAGCTAGATAGGGCAGTGGATGAGTCTCCTTGGAAGTGTTTATTTCAAAGACGTGTGTGTGTGTGTGTGTGTGTGTGTGTGTGTGTGTGTGTGTACATGTAAGTGCAGGTGCCCTCAGAGGTTAAGAAAGGGTATCAGAGCCCCTGGCTGTAGTCACAGGCAGTTGTGAGCTGCCCACCTGGGTGCAGCAAGTGCTCTTAACTACTGAGCCATTTCTCCAGCTCCGTTTGTTTTTAATTTTAATTTTAATTTGTAGCCTAGGCTAGCCTGGAATTTACAGTCCTCCCACTTCAGCATCCTGCGTGCTGAGATTTCAGGCATGCCTGCCACACCTACCTCAAAGGGGGGAAATATATATATACATATATGCATGTATATATACACATATGGTATATATATGTGTACATATAGGTGTATACACGGGCACACACACATACATATATAACAAGAGAGGAACCAGATCCCTCCTGGGGGCAGCTCCCCATCCTCAGCTGAGCCCAGTCCTCAGCAGGTTCACTCCCCTGGACTGTGGCTGTCTCTTGTGCTCAGGAAACACCCCCAAACACCAATTACCAGCTTACACCTCTCCTTTCTTCTAGGTCTGACTATGTAGTTCAGAGTGGCCTGGAATTTACTATGTAGACCAGGCTAGCCTCCATCTACCTCTGCCTTCCTAGTGCTGAACTTAAAGGCATGCACCACCACATCCAGTTTCTCCAGACTTCTCTGAGCAGTCGCAGCTGGCTCTGGTTCTGTCTGGCTGCCCACAGGCTGCACCTGATTCTTCCCTGGTCCAGAGCCAGCACCGACTGCCTGCTCTGCTCTTTTGGTCTCCTTCTGTCTCTTCAGCCGTTCCTTTTAGGAGTTTCTCCTCTGCACACCCTGGCTTGGCTGCTCCTCAAAGGTTTGTCCGGCCCTTCTCTTTTCACTCGTCATGCTCTTCCAGAACTATATATGGATTGGTTGTTTTTTAAAATTATTATTATTATTATTATTATTATTATTTTGTGTGTGTGTGTGTGTGTGTGTGTGTGTGTGTGTGTGTGTGTGACTATAGAGTGCAGCCAGTTCTTTCCTTACACCTTTATGAGGATTCAGTTCACCAGACTTGCACAGCAAGCTCTTTTACCCAAGTGAGCCACCTCAATGACCCTATATATTGGTTGGTTGTGACAGGATCTCATGTAGCCCAGGCTGACCTCAAATTCCCTATGTAGTTGAGGATGACCCTGAACTTCTGATCTCCTGCCTTTGCCTCCTGAATGTTGGGATTACAGACATGCACCACATGCCTGTTTTATGTAGTGCTAAGGATTGGACCCAGAGCTTTGAGCATGCTAGGCAAGCACACTGCCAATTGAGCTACACTTTCAACCCCTTTCCCTAGGCCATATGACCCACCCCAGTGGCTTTAATTATCAGTTGCTTTGTTTCTCCCAGAACCCCAGACCTACTTCTGCAACTGCCTCTGGAATGTTCCACATGAACCTCCAACTCCCCATGTGCAGAATGAAATTATCTCTTGCCCACAGGCCAACTCCTCTTCCTGTGTAACCTGTACAGCCAGTGACTGTACCAGGCTTTTTCTCTTGGGGGGGGGGGGGACCACCCCTTTCCCCAAAAAAAACATGGGGAGTTTTTTTTTTTTTTTTTTTTTTTTTGGTTTTTCAAGACAGGGTTTCTCTGTGTAGCTTTGCGCCTTTCCTGGAGCTCACTTGGTAGCCCAGGCTGGCCTCGAACTCACAGAGATCCGCCTGGCTCTGCCTCCCGAGTGCTGGGATTAAAGGTGTGCGCCACCAACGCCCGGCTGACATGGAGACTTCTTATTCTTTGTTATAAATGCCCGGGCTCAGCTTAGGCCTGTTTCTAACCAGTTTTCCTAATTTAAATTATCCTGTTTCTCTTTATCTATGTTTTCCTTCTGGGCTTTTTACCTTTCTTTATTCTGTATGTCTTTCTTTCCTTCTTACTCTGTGGGTGACTGAGTGGCTGGCCTCTGGCGTCTCCTCTCTCTCCTTCTATCATCTTTCTTCTCTTCTCTCAAGCCTAGATTTCTCCTCCTGTTTATTCTCTCTCCCTGCCAGCCCTGCTTATCCTTTCTCTGCCTATCTATTGGCCATTCAGTTCTTTATTAGACCAATCAAGGCATCTTAGGCAGGCAAGAAGAAACAGATGCAACACATCTTTACATAATTAAACACACATCCTTATGTGGTTAAACAAATGCAGCATAAACAATATAGCACACCTTCACACAGCTTAAGTAATATTCTGCAGCATAAACAAATCTGCCACATCTTCACCAAGTTAAAATAATATCCCACAACAAGTGGCTCCACCCTTTACCCTATTGATTAAGGCAAAAATGTGGTTACCAGTCTCAACTCTTCCCTCCCTCCTTCCCCACATTCCACTGGCTACGTGTAACACAAATTTCTAAATGGTCTTTTAATAAAAATCCGGAACTAGATATTGGTAAATGCTGAAAGGAACAAGCCACTGCCACATCTTACCTTTAGGAAAAGCTTTTAGTTCCTGTCTCCTCACGCCTTATATACCTTTCTGCCCAGCCATCACTTCCATCCTAGTGCTGGGATTAAAGGAGTGTGATTCACAAATCTGGGATTAAAGGTGTGTGCCACCACTGCCTGGCTCCGTTTCTCTCCTAGACTGAGTCAATCTCATGTAGTCCAGGGTGGCTTTGAACTCACAGAGCTCCAGACAGATCTCTGCCTCCTGAGTACTAGGATTAAAGATGTGTGCCACCACTGTCTGGCCTCTGTTTAATCTAGTGACTTGTTCTGTTCTCTGATCTTCAGGCAAATTTTATTAGGGTACCCAATATATCACCACAGCTACACTTTAAACACACATTTTTTTTTCTAACCCATTCACTTCTCTCCATCTCCACTACATTAGCCATTTTTGCCTATATTATTGCTTGCCCCCACCCCCAACCCCTGAAATAGAATCTCTAGTTGCTTAGTATGTATGCTGGTTGGTCACCCGGTCCTCCTGTGTATTGGAATCACCTGGTTTTAGTGGCCCTGGGGAACGAACCCAGGGCTTTGTGCATGCTAGACAAGCTCTGGACTAACTGAGCTACATTCCAGCTGCATATGCCTCTTAATTAGACTCTTGGACGTCCATTGTATCTCTCTGTTTGCAGCTTCTGATTTTTTTTCTCAACGCTTTATAGATTGCTCCATTTCCCATCCTTTCTAGTTTCTAGAAGCTTCCTGTATTCCTTTGTTCAAGGTGCCCCTCTTGCATCTTCAAAGTCGACAAAATTACATCTCTGGCTTTCTTCTATAGTAAAATCTTTTAATAATTTGTTTTTGGCCAGGAAGTAGTGGCGCACGCCTTTAATCCCAGCACTCAGGAGGCAGAGGCAGGTGGATCTCTGAGTTCCAGCCAGCCTGGTTTACAGAGAGAGTTCCAGGACAGCCAGGGCTACACAGAGAAACCCTGTCTTGAAAACCAAAAATAAATAAATAAAATTTTGTTTTTATAGGGCTACACAGAAAGACCCTGTCTCAAAAAAATTGTTTGTGGTGTGTGTGTGTGTGTGTGTGTGTGTGTGTGTGTGTGTGTGCTATAGCTCATGTGTTGAGGTCAGAGGACAACTTTTAGGAATTGCTTCTCTTCTTCCATCATGTGAATTCAGGGGACAAAATTCAGGTCATCAGGCTTGGCTATAAGCACTTTTACCTACTTATATCATTGTGGTAATATTTTGTTTGGCTCTAACAAATAAAGCTTGCCTGGACATCAGAGTGCAGAGCTAACCAATAGAGGCCAGGCAGTGGTGGCACACACCTTTAATCCCAGGACTTGAGATCTTATGCCTTTAATCCCAGCACTAGGGAGGAGGAAACAGGAAGTGATACGGCTGGGCGGAGAGAGGAATATAAGGCAGGAAAAGACAGGAACTCACTCCTTTCAGGCTGAGGAGCTGGCAAGGTAAGAGATGGCTGTGGCTTGCTCCTTTGTCTCTTTGATCTTTCAGCGTTTACCCCATATCTGGCTCCAGGTTTTTATTATTAAGACAAATTAGAATTCACGCTGCAGGCTGGAGAGATGGCTCAGAGGTTAAGAGCACTGACTGTTCTTCCAGAGGTCCTGAGTTCAATTCCCAGCAACCACATGGTGGCTCACAACCATCTGTAAGGAGATCTGGCACCCTCTTCTGTATACATAATAAATAAATAAATCTTAAAAAAAAAGAAATAATTCACGCTACAAATCATCTCATTGGCCCAGCCATAATAAAATCTCCCTCTGCCTCTCTCTTCCATCATTTCCTGTCCTGTGACCTTAACTTTATCTCATCTTATAGAATTGCTTTTTTAAAAAAAAATTTGATATGACCATTGTGGAATATTAGTTAAAGATGTGTTACATTCTTTTATTCTGTAGACATTTGTTTAATGATGCAAAGATGTGTTGCATTCTTTTATGTTGCATTTATTTAACTCTGTGAAGCTGTGTTACTGTGCCTGCCCAAAACACCTGGTTGGTCTAATAAACAGCTGAACAGCCAATAGCTAGGCAGGAGAAAGGATAGGTGGGGCTGGGATAGGCAGAGAGAATAAATAGAAGAAGAACATGAAAGGGAAGAGTGAGAAAAAGGAGGAAAGGAGGATGCCAGGGGTCAGCACCCAGACACAGAATAAGAAGGAAAGAACAGAAATACAGAAATAGAGAAAGGTAAAAGCCCAGAGGTAAAAGGTAGATGAGATAATTTAAGTTAAGAAGAGCTGGCTAGAAACAAGCCATCTAAGACCGGGCATTCATAAGTAAGAAGTCTCCGTGTATTTATCTGGGAGCTGGATGTCAGGCCCCCAAAGAGTAAGAGTAAAAAACAACCAACTACATATGATAGATTCACAAGTTCTGAGGGACTAAGGACATAAGCATTCTTAGAGGGCCATTGTTCTTCCTACTGCCATCCTCTCTGGTCCCTAACTATTCACGGAGCCTACCCCTCAGCCCACTAAAACCAAGGCCTCTCCTAAATCTCTTCAGGACAAGAACTTCACATCTCATAATACAGTTCACCCTCTGTGAACACATGGAGCTAGAAATGAGTCCTCAGCTCCCAAACTTCAGCAGTGGGATGGACACAGAAGAACAGGTATAGAAGGTCCCATGCAGAAAGAGAAAGTGGATGAAACAGTTCCAAACAGTTTTCTTGTTTTTTTTGGTTTTTTTTTTTTTTTTTGGTTTTTCGAGACAGGGTTTCTCTGTGTAGCTTTGCGCCTTTCCTGGAACTCACTTGGTAGCCCAGGCTGGCCTCGAACTCATAGAGATCCGCCTGCCTCTGCCTCCCGAGTGCTGGGATTAAAGGCGTGCACCACCACCGCCGGGCCCAAACAGTTTTAAAATAAGGTTTAAGACCTGGAATCTCAATCCCCTGTGGTTCATGGTCCCGCACCCCGACCCCAGACAGCTTCCTTTTCATGAAAGTAGCACATATGTGCAACTGTGCAGTTTCCTGTTGGTGGGATCTGCAGGAGTGAATTCCCTCTCAGTTGGTACTCTCTCCCTTACGGTCCACACTCCAGTGTTTTTTTTTTTTGTTTTTTTTTTTTTTTCTGGTATTGAATCCTCAATAACCTTGTGGGTCTCTTATGTATGTCATGGGCATTCACTCTATTAGATTCTTTCATGAGTCTTCCCTAGATAATGTTCCCATTTCCTTCCTTTCCCTCCCCTCCCCTCATCTCATCTCTTCTTCTTCCCTTTTGGATTTTGAGTTTCCCTGTGTAGCTTGTAGATGAACTGCTAAATGGTCTTATTAATAAAAAACCCAGAGCCAGATATTGGGGTTAAAACCGAGAGATCAGAAAATCACAAAGAAGGCAGCCACATTCTCACCACTTGGAGATCCTCAGCCAAAGAGACCTACTTCCTGTATACCCACACCTGTATGCCTTTCTGTTCTGCCATCTCATTTCCTCTCTCAGCCCAGCTACATCACTTCCTCTTCCTGCCCAGCTGTCACTCCCTGTCTGTCTGTACAGACCTCCAGACCTTTATAGGATTAAAGGTATGTACCACCATGCCTGGCTCTGTTCCCAATGTGGCCTTGAACTCACAGAGATCCAAACGGATCTCTGCCTTCCGAGTAATAGGATTAAAGGCTACCATTGCCTGACCTCTATGTTTACTATAGTGACTGGATTTTTCCTCTGATCCTCAGATAAACTTTATTGGGGTACACAGATAAAATATCACCACAGTAGCCCAAGGTTACATAATCCTGGAAAGTCTTGAATTTGTGATCCTCCTGCCTCAGCCTCTTGAGTGCTGGTACCACAGGCATGTGCCACTGTTCTCAACTTAGCCTGTTTTTAAGTGAAAGTATAGATTCATTAAAAGCACATGGGTACCTACTACAGACTGAGAGCAGGCTCAAGCCAACACACAAGTCAAGAGTAGACAATCCATTTTTATTTTTGGCTTCCACTGAGGTAATTTGAAGGGATATGTGTATCACACACTTAATCTCAAAAGCATTTTCTCTCAGAAATGCTCTGACCTTTTGATCGTATTAGCAACAGATCCCTGACCTATAGCCTCAGCTTTTCCTCTAAAACACACTTTCCTGATGGTGAAGGCTTCCATTTTTAAATCAGTTGCGTTCTGAACAGGCTGATAATTCATCCCCCAACCGTCAGGTCCCAGGCTTGTTGGTTTGTTTTTTGAGTTGTGTGCTTGCTATATTGCCCAGGCTGGTTTCCAACTCCTGGGTTCAAACAATTCTCCTGCCTCAGCCTTCCACATATCTGGGACTACAAGCTCACACTACCATGCTGAGCTCCAATAAAGCAGAATCACTAATATGTATCCTAAAGCAAATACAAGATGTTTGACATTCATGGAGGTGTGCTACAGCACCATCCTACAGCTACAATACTTAACAAGGGTTGTGTACTTTAGGTAGTTGTTTTTTTCCAATAACGTGTGTGTGTGTGTGTGTGTGTGTGTGTGTGCGTGTGTGCGTGTGTGTCCATGCCACACACAGTATGTGTGTCCATGTGGACGTCAAAGGACAACTTGTGGAAGTTGGTTCTCTCTAGCATGTGAGTTTCAGGGACTGAACTTAGCTTGTCAGGCTTGTGTCCAGCACCTTTACTTGCTGAGCCATCTTGCCAGCCTAGGATACACTTCTGTTGCATTATTTGTCCCAGACATGGTGGTACACACCTATAATTCCAGCACTCAGGAGGTAGTAGAGGCAGGGGGATGTGTAGTTCAAGGTCATCCTTGCTAGATGGGTAATTTGAGACCAGTCTGGGTTAGAGATTTTGTCTAACTAAAACAAACAAACAAACAAACAAACAAATAAATAAATAAGAAGAAAACCCATGTTTCCTAGTGAAGGCCTTCAGTAGGGGTTAGCAGGGTCACCAAACAACCCATGAACCAACACGGGAGTCACAGAGTCAAATCCAATCCCTGTACCATTTTCGAGGTCAGCAAAGGTTGCAGAGGTCAGTATGCTAACCTGAGGTCTGTACCCCATGACAGCATGAGCCCATGGCCAGGGCAGGAGAGACCCAGGAAACAACACTCTTACACTTTGAGAACAAAAGAAAGGGGTTGGTGCCGATGAGCAACACACCCGTGTCCTGGGACAAACAAAAACCACAGCAGGACTGTGCAGATGGTGTGCCTGGTGATTTGCAAATCTGGGCCACTTCCTGCTCAGAAGCCAGTTATGAAATATGTTTGGGCAAGTTGGCTCAAGGGAGGTTCCCACCTTCATTTCAGGCCTGAGGGTGTTCTTTGCAGGTCTGCTGGGGCCACTCAGCTGGATATCTCAAGAATATGGCACCTAAAGAAAGGGCTGAGCTCAAGAATTAATGGGAAACAGCCCAAACACCAACACTAGTGAACAGATTTCATCAGGTGGAACCTTCCTTTTTCTTTTTAAACTTTATTATTATTATGATTATTGTGTGTGTATACACAGGAGGAGGGGACACTTGGGTGCCACAATGTCTGTGTGGAGGTCAGAGGACAACTTTCAGGAGTCTCTCCTTCCACCATGTGGGTCCTGGGGATCGAACTTTGGTCATCACATTTAGTGGCAAGTACTACCTGCTGAGCCATCTGGCTATCTCTGCTGAGCTGTTACAACTTCTTCTCCTTCTCCTGTCCTTCATGCTATCCATCCATCCATCTCTTTGTATCTATCTATCTATCTATCTATCTATCTATCTATCTATCTATCTGTCATCTAGCTCTTTCTCCCTCTCTTTGAGACAGGGTATTATGTAGCCCACGGTCTGCTTGGAAGATCTGGAGAGAAGACAAGTTTCCAGGTGATGCTGATACTGCTCCTCTGGGGACTGTTTGAGGATTGCTGAACATGAACAAGGCAAAGCAGGATGATGATACCCTGATGCTGATGGTACCCTGATGCTGATGGTACCCTGATGCTG